>JAJJMC010003557.1:5124264-5185664 GCA_023531435.1 Papaver californicum
TTTTTTTTTTTTTATTGGTCAAGAGGAAATTTATTGAAAAAGAGAAGGTACTTAGGGGGTACCTCAACCCAATGAACACTAATAAAAACTAACTAAGAGGAACAAAGAAAGAAAGAGGAAAAACATGAAAATAAAAACGGAAGACACACATCAATGGGGCCGAAATAGTGAGTCCCAAAGAGCTATAACCATATTGGCGGTTAGACCTAGCATTTTTGTGTTCGATTAGGCCCAAAAGAAAGCTTGAATTTTAACGCTTCTAATTATACTTTCCAATCTTTTTCTTTTGTTTGCGAAAACTCTTGCATTGCGCTCCCTCCAAATACTCCACCAAATAGCAACTGGGATGTTGTTCCAAATTTGACTAAGGCGATCATCACCCCAATTGAGCTTCCAAGAATTTACGTTTATGGATACATTGGAGTGATAACTCCAATTATTTCTCGACCCTTCGCTAAAGTAATCCCAAATCCTTCGGATCCTCCAACAATCATAAAAAAGATGCTCACTTGTCTCGTTAATTTCGCCACAAAAGCAACAAAGGCTAGAAACCTCCATGCCCCTCCTTATGAGCTTGTCTTTTGTCATTACCTTATCATGAGCAAGGAGCCAATGAAAAAAGTTGATTTTGCATGGGTAATTCCGGCTCCACACAACATATATAGTGAAAGTTGGCGTTGCTTCTTCCTCTCCGACCTTCGTGCCATCTTTAACCGTATATTGACCATTGATATTTCCGTCCCAAACACGAGTATCCGAAACTCCTTCTTGAAAAGAGAAAGAAGATAGAATAATTGAAATGCTTGAGACTTCATTTGAGATGGTTTAAGAATACCTTTGTCTAGCCATAAATTTCCAAACTATCTCGCCGTCAACTACATCGAACATACGTGCTACCACGAGCTCCTTGGTCCTTGAGGCTTCATAAGCCAAAGGAAACATATCACATAGTTTTTTATCCCTTATCCAAACATCTTCCCAAAATCTAGTTTCCTCACCAGCGCCAACCTTGAATTTGATATGTTTATTGAAATCTTCTAACTCTTTATAGATGTTATACCAACGGCTACCTCCTTTTGAACCTTTAGGTTGGAGAGTTTCCCAACCGTTTGATGTTTCACCAAATTTTTCAAATATAATCTTCCTCCACAAAGCATCTTTCTCTAAGCCAAACCGCCACCACCATTTTTTTAACAAAGCCGAGTTCACTAATTTCGATCTTCTAATACCAAGACCTCATTTTTCTTTTGATTTTGATACCGTAGTCCAACCAACATTGTGAATTCTTTTTGTGTTATGATCATCGTCCCATAAAAAGTTCCTCACCACCTTATCCATTTCCTTAGTTATGGCGCAAGGAGCAAGAAAAAGAGAAAAGTAGTAAATTGGTAAACTCCCTAGAATGCTTTTGGTAAGAATTGACTTACCCGCTTTTGATATCGCTTTTCCGTTCCAACGAGCAATCCTTTTCGCACAAATATCGAGCGTTTTTTCCCATTTTTGAGATCCTCCTACTTTGCCACCTAACGGAAGACCAAGGTATATACTAGGAAAGCTTTCGAATTTGCATCCCAACAAATTTGCATAATTTTCAACGCTCTCTTCCACCGCAACTCCGTATAAGCTACTCTTAGAGAAATTGATCTTCAAGCCCGAAGTTAGCTCAAAACAAAGAAGAAGATAACGGAGGGTAGCGACTTGATCCTTCTTTGCATCGAGAAAGATAATGGTGTTGTCTCGTGGTGTTAAATTTACAATTTTAGCTGAAGCTTGCCCAAGAATAGATCTGACTGCAGTTCGTGGGATCTTGGAAAAGACTTGGCACAAGGACAATGAAGCAATATCGAATGAGGTTGGTGGTGCATGCTTAAACTCTAGATGATGTTACTAAATTCGTTGTATGTAACTAGATTTTTAGATATATATTGTTCTTTCTGTTATAGCATTGAGTTATGGTTACATGCCATATCACTTGAAGCAATGCTTTCTACATTTGAGTATTTTTCTAGAAAATAGCAGCATCTCTATGGCAAAGTTGTTTCAATACTCGACCGCTGAAGGATTTGTAAGCACGACAAATGAACAACAAACAATGGAATAAGCTGCAGAGGCTTACTTGGAAGATTTTATACGCAGAAACTTGATACATGTCAGCAGATTCAGTTACGATGGAAAAGTAAAAAGTTATCGCATCCACAATCTAATTCATGAAATTTCTCTTGAGGAATCTAAAAATGACCAGTTTTGTCAAGTCTATTATAGCACTGACATACTTTTTCAAGATAAAACAGAGAGTCTCCGAGTTGTTGTTTAATGTGTCAGTTATCTTGAGACTCGAGTTCGTTTTTTAATATGTCAGAATGTATATTTTAAGTAGCACAACTACTTAAGCTCTTTATTTTGAGGCTTCAAATCACTAAGGGTGCTGGAATTCCACGGTTACATCCAAGGTTGCGGTCGTATTTCATTGCCGAAGGAGGCCTTAACTACTTATATGTGTTGTAAACCGTTTATATACAGTATTTTATAGTTTCTATAGTTTTGTCTTCCAAGTCAATTTTTTGCTTAATGGTGGTAACACTAGTATGGTTGAATCAAATATTAGTATCGGGTTTCACTTTTTTAGTTTATTGATGTGTAATTTAATCATTGTTTTCTGTTTTATGCCTCTCAGTTTAAAGATGTGAATGATATGGATGTTCTATATCTCTTAACTAAAGACTGTGTCAACATCCAATCAAGCAAAGCCCCGGTGAGCACAAAGGTGGGGTTGAATGGCGTTTCCAACCTCAAGTTTAGCAAAGCCCATGCTTCGAGTACCACTGAACAAACAAAAGAGACAAAAGGGATGATGAATGCAGTCATGCGAATACAGATGCTTCGCGCAAAGAGGACATCAAAAACATATGCCATAAGTAAGAAGTTGAAGGTAAATTTTAAACTTCAACTATTTTACACCTAAGAAAAAAGAGATTCATGTTACTTTTTGAAGAGAAAAATACAAACAATCAATTTTCAGTTTAGTGATAATACAAACAATAAAATTAATCCAAATCCCAAAAAAATGGTGATTATTCTTCAATTTATCGATAACCATTAATTCTTAATTTTTAGTGGAATATAACGAATTATGGCATTAGTACCCTTGCTTGGGTTCATCCAGAATTATATTTGTCAAATGCTTTTATTTTATATTATTATGGTTTCATGCAGATTTTACTATCCCCTTGGACACTGCTAAAGTCAGGCTTCAAATTCAAAAGAAACCTGTAGGAGATGGAAATTCTCTACCTAAATACAGGGAAATGTTGGGTACTGTATCTACAATTTTAAGGGAAGAAGGCATGGCTTCACTTTGGAAAGGAATTATCCCTAGATTACACTGTTAGTGTATCAATGGAGGTTTAAGGATTGGATCATACAAACCTGTGAGTCTTATAATTTTATTTTTTTACAAGACTGTATTTACTTTGATTACTTTGCTCTGTTTTTGATTGCTCATAGATGGTGTGTATAACACAGGTTAAGAGCATATATGTTGGAAGTGACTTTGTTGGAGATGTCCTATTAACCAAGAAGATTCTTGCTGCACTAACGACTAATGAATAAAATAATTTTCTTATTCATTCCACCATTTGCATCTCTCTACTTCGATCACTGAAGGTATGATTCTATTTCTTTTTATTTTTCTGATTTTGGGTTTGATATTCACCCTGTTCTCCTTCTCATCCTTTTTCTCTTAAAGAATTAAATTGTTTATATTGTTTTATTTTACAAACTCATCCTTCAGTTCAGATTCATCTGTGGGACTTTTCAGATCCGTTAGTAACAATCATGATGATATGAGTTACAGGTAAAACCATTTAGTTTATGCCATTAGTTTGTATTGAGTTTTTATATTGATTATGTATTCTGATGTTTGATTTATTTGAAGAAGGTACTACTACTGATAATCTCTTCTCTCTTTTTGATAAGTACGAGACTGATATTTTCATACCATGAGATCATCGAAGGTTAAATCTTAAAACCTTAGCTTTAATTTGGGTTATTTTTGAATTTTTTCATATCTGTATTTGATACTCTCTTTTTCTTATTCTTGGTTTGGTTATTCAATCTTGATTTTAATTGATTAATTTTGATGATTTTTGTGTTATAAAAACCAATTGCACCAAAGAAAGGACCACCCAATATATCATGAACATGAACAATACAAGAAAAATTGAGATCGCAGTTGAAGCGGTTTATTTAGTTTGGTGACAATTTAGTGAAACTGATTTCTGCTCACATTCAGAATGATATATCTAAAGGAACTCAAAGAGAGTATTCAGTTTATTTCGTTCCTCGGCGTATCGTTGCGTGTGAAAATATGAGATATTTTAGACTTTTGATTGTTTGTTAGTATCCTATTGAAAGATTGATCATGTATTATGTGATTGAAGTATTAGGATATATTATGCACATAAAATAGTTACTGGTCTGGACTCTGAAGATGGTTTTTAGCTTAGCTATCCAAATTAATGACCGTACCTTACAAGGCTTATTTATCATTTTTGTGAAGTTCTAAGTGGAGGTTCGTTTAAAAGATGTTAAATATGGGCATATTGTGCATTTGAGCTAAATTGTAGCCTCTTTTTTGGTTTACAGTCACGAGGTCTGTGATGCTAATGATAATATAATAATACTTATCATCACGGTCTGTTTTAAAGCTTACATATTCTGCAGAAATGTTAACAAAATGCCTCTGCTACAGATCTTAAAAAATGCAACTGTTAACGAAATATTTCATTTGGCGTTCAACAAGATATATGAAAGTATGAAACAACCACAACATAAATTCTTATAGATAGCAATGACTGGGCACTTTTCTTGATAGGACTAGGTTCCTCTACACAATAAATTGCCGAAGATCTTTAATCGATTGAAGTACATTCTAAAAATGGCGTGTTAATATTAAAACATTTAACTTAGATAGCTATGTCTTTTATATCAAAATTTTCTTATTTATTTCAGTTGCATTCATCTTATCGCCCTAAATGTACATTTTTTATGTCTCCATATGTTTTGCATTTGATTTTGATGGGAGCATCGTAATTCCTGGGTTACTGATATAGGTGGCAAGAGATATGCTTATGAAGCTATCTATTTACCATCTCCTTGGAGATAGGTGGCACTATGCTGATTTTTTGGTTTGATTAATTTGACTGAGAAAAGAACCTTACTGATCAGAAAATTTTGTTTCTTAAAACTGGGATAGAAAGGTAAGGAATGACACGTGATTTACGCGCTGGTATAAGTTAGGATCGTCAACCATTTTTGCCATTATAGATCTGTGTGATCCATATATAAATTTTTTTCGAAATATAATCCCTCCGATTTTTGATTTTCTCACTTCTTTACGAGCTTCTAATTAGGAAAGTGCAACATGGGATCATCAACCAAATCTGGATCATCAATTTCATGTTTATTTGTGCAGAATAAATTCTCAGTTTCTATTGTTTGTTCGTATTTATTTACTGATTTCAATTTTGTTAGATTTCTCACTCTTCATTTTCTTTTTCATAGCATTGATTCTCAACCGTTAATGTTGTTAATTGGTATGTTGGTTGATTCTGACTATAATAAATTTTTATTGACTTCTGACTCAACCAAATTTTTTTTCCATTGATTTCCAAGAGCTAGGTATTTTTCCTAAATTTTTTGTTAATCACTATAGAATGATACGGTGCAACTAAAATGGTTAAAAATATGAGAATCACACTGCTAAACGAATATTTTTTTAATCAGTTTGATTATGTAATGGTTTTCTAGGTTTGTATTTAGAAAACATATGCCATAAGTAAGAAGTTGAAGGTAAATTTTAAACTTCAACTATTTGACACCTAAGAAAAAAGAAATTCATGTTACTTTTTGAAGAGAAGAATACAAACAATCAATTTTTCAGTTTAATGATAATACAAACAATGAAAATAATCCAAATCCCCCAAAAAATGGTGATCATAGTTTTTGTCTAAAGAAATGCTTTGAGAAATGACAGATGTATAGAACCCTTCAACGAGATAGTACTTTTTCAAATCTCTCAAAATGGAATCTGTTACAAACATATATGCCATGGTTCCTTACTTCGGCATGGTGCAAATATCTAAATTTCACCCTTTTAGGTTCTTCAAATTATCAATAACTATTTAATTCTTAATTTTTAGTGGAATAGAACAAATTATGGCATTAGTCCCCTTGCTTGGCTTCATCCAAAATTATATTTTTCAAATGCTTTTATTTTACATTATGGTGGTTTCGTGCAGATTTGTACTATCCCCTTGAACACTGCTAAAGTCAGGCTTCAGCTTCATAAGAAACCTGTAGGAGATAGAGCTTCTCTACCTAAATACAGGGGAATGTTGGGTACTGTCTCTATAATTTCAAGGGAAGAAGGCATGCCTTCACTCTGGAAAGGAATTATCCCTAGATTACACCATTAGTATATCAATGGAGGTTTAAGGATTATACGAACCTGTGAGTCTTATAATTTTATTTCTTTATAAGACTGTATTTTACTTTGTTTACTTTGCTCTGTTATTGATTGCTCATAGATGGTGTGTGTTACACAGGTTAAGTGCATATATGTTGGAAGTGACTTTGTTGGAGATGTCATATTATCCAAAAAGATTCTTAGTGCAACTTGCTGCACTAACGACTGGTGAATCCAATTATGTCCTTTTGCATTAATTGTTTTTATTTAATAGAGCAGTTAATCTGATTTATGAATTATTATCAATTACTGTTACAATTTATAGGTAATAAACTCCCATAAGGCTTAGCTCAAAACCAAACAGTTGTCTGTTTCACTTACAATTTTCATGTTCGATTAATGTTTCTTAGTTGTATGAAGTTGTTGACCACAACTATGTTAATATTTTATATATTCAATACATATGAAAATTGACTTCTTTTTATTTGTAGTTTACTTCCATTAATTGATATTTTTAACCATGAACCAAGCCCCGTGCCGTTTGAAATGTAAATCAAAATCTATAACATAAAAGATTATTCCCCTGCCAACCCATTTATTTTTGATGAGCCGAAAATCATTGCTCAAGAGGGTCAATGCTTCACAATTTTTGTTGGTTAGTGTTTGGTATTTTCCTCTGATGGTAGACTTTCCGTTCGCTAAATCATTTTAGTCGAATCTAAATCACTTAACTGGAATATGTATATCAAAATGAAGTGGTCGATTGGTCTAAACTATCCTTATATCCACTCTGAAACATCTCCATAGGGCTGTTTGGTAACCATGGATTTTGAGCCCATAATCAACTATCGAGCCCATAATTCATTATATAGGTGTTTGTTAAATTTATAATAAGTGATTATTTTAATCATAATGGAAAAAACTCATTATTTTCGTAAGTAGAAAAAAATTGTTCATAAAAATTATCATAATTGATTATTTTTTAATAAAATTGATTTTTTTTTCTTTATTTTTTTTAAATTATCAAGAGAGATAAAAAAAAAATAGTGGATTAATTTTTTTTTCTTAGATCATCATTTTTTCCTCCTCTTTAAAAGCATTTCTGTAAGATAATCGATTATTCAGAAAATATATTTGTTAAAATTTATTGAAAAATAATTAATAGTATACTCATTTTATAATTTGTAATTATCTATAATTATAAATGATAATCATAATTTTTATCAAACAAGACCTATATGTACATTTTTATTTTAAGTTACAGGTGGAATTTCTATAAAATAAGAGATTGGTGAAAAATTGGATTGGATGGACTTTTTACTTTTGTTTTTGTTTGATTTGAAATTTCTCTATTAGCTTACCTTATGCTTTAAATACTTCTGTTTTGATTTTGGTGTCATCAAGCTTTACAATCAATATTTTTTTTTGTCATTTCAGAACATTCCCCCTCAACGAAAGCGTCCACAGTCGTTGGACTATAAGACGGACCAAACACATGTATACTCCTTGGTCCGTCAAAAGTCAATCACAATGGGACGAGCACTAATAGTCGATGGTCAGGATTTTACACTGTTCACGACCAAAAATGGTCTGATTTCCGGACCAAATGAGTTATAGTCGCGTGATCATATAGTTAACCGTCTGATTCTAAACGGGCATATGGGAAACCGTCTGGTAGCAGGCGCTCATCTAGATTAACGCTTCAAAACACGAGCGTTAACCAAATTTACGCCTGATGAAGCGGTCACCCAAGCATCCGTCTAGCGGAGCGTTACAGTAGGAGCACGCCCACTGACAGGCGTTAACCAAATCAACGTCCTATTCAAACGTAATCCTATACCTCCGCTCGAATATGGGCGGCATCCTAAACGTCTGCCTAACAAAGAATGAAAGAGAGACATGGGTTCAAAGAATATGTTTTATCTATTGAGATGGGGTCAGAGAGGAACCAGGAAGAGAGGATTATGGGTTCTGGTGGTTAGAAGATTTGAGCTCGAGATAAAGTTAGAAGGTGAGAAGAACAAAATTGCTGCCTTGGGTTAGATTGTAGTGAAGTCTGAATGTTGAATGGCTGGTTTGTCCCTATGAATCTGTGATGAGTGATGAGTGATGAGTTCTGGCAGCGAGCAAGAAATAGACAGTGAAATAGGTTTCTTCCGTGAGATTGAGGTGATGAATGGTGGTCGATGGCTGTGCATCTTTGGAACTGGATTGAAGTTCGAAATGAGATTGAACTGATATTTATGAATGAATGATTGTTTGAATGTTAGCCATGGGTTTTGAGAGATGCTTCTGAATTGTTACAACAAGAGAAAGGAAATAGAAGATGTTGACGCTGTGTATTGGTGGTGGTCTTAAAGAATAAAGGTTGTGTTGGCGTGAAGTAAAGTTACAGATAGTTATGATTAAATGATTGCATGAATGGGTATGTGTTAAATGTTGATTAATATTGCAGGAAGGAGAATTAGAATAGTTTGAATTACAAACAGTCCACACCAGAGCTACCAACCAGGATTGCATTCAAGCTGTTCGAAAAAAATGCTTCAATGAGTTGCTAAAATGAACTGCCGTGAATGAATTTGTAGGAAAAAAATGACTGAAGAGAATATATGTCCCCCACAGACAGGCGGTCATCCAGCTGATCGCCTGGTGAGACGTGCGCTTATCCAACATTCCGCTTGATAAACCAGGCGTCATTTTGAGCATCCGCCCGTCTCACCATTCCCACGTACCAGCTGCACGTGTGACGCAAAATACGCGCGTTTGGTTAAGATTCCGCCCCATCGGGCGTTTGGCCAAGACTGCCCGTCTCTGGGGCGTGCGCGTAGGTGTGCGCCTGGCTTCAAGCGTTCTTTTCGGTTACGCCTGACATCAAGCGTTGCTCTCTTGTCCGTGCAACTCAAACGTATTCCTAGACGTACGCCCGTGTGCTAAGACGTTACATTAGACCACTGCCCAATAACAGGCGTTATCTTACCCATACGCCCGATCAATTTTACTCTTTAATCTGCTGAACTTAGGGCAGACCAAAGAGTAAATTTTTTACTCTTTGGTCTTTGTGTTTGCTCCAACGACCGTGGACACCCTGACACCACATCGTATTTTACTGTAGTTGGAAAATACCAAGGTATTTCACATCTCTCTTATAAATGAAGTTGTGTGTGGTAGCTGTCAATGTCATTTCCAATTCTTCCTTTTGATGCTAGACGAATTACTGCTTGAACATTAGTTAAACTGGATAATTGTGTTAGTTTATCTTTTGTGTTGTTTATATATGATACTTTGCCGACAAGTAAATAACACACGATTCGGTTTCTTACTCAGTTGACAACAAGACAACAATTGGGACTCAGTACTGGACTGAATGAAAATGTAAGCACTTTTCTTCGCAGAATTATGAGCGTCGACCAAAATTTTTAAGGTGCTAGGGCTTGCTAACAGATTTATGAGCCTCAAACAAAAAATCTAAGGTGCTAGCAAAGTATATGAAATTTTTCCCCAAACAGTGTTAACTGTAGAGCATATTGTAAGGAACTCTACACTATTTCAGGAAACCCAGTCCTTTTTGTATATTATATGATGCTTATTTATGATTCAAATTTTCTAATCAAAGTGATGATAACTTTGTCTGGAAAATATGATAGAAAAACAATCAGCGTATGAATATATATTTTCATTTGCTGGAGTTGGAGCCTCCTTAAAGATTATTAGTTAAGTATTTTATGACCCTCAGTAATATTTGCACCACTTTCTCTTTGCATATCTGCCCATTCCTGAATTGGTTTGTTGGAGTCTTACATGATACTTCTTCGTTGTCATGAAATCTTATTGTGCCTGTTGTTGTTGGAACATAAAATGGGAGAGACCCCGGTCATTGCGGCCTTAGGAAAGATTATAAATGTCAAGGTTGATTTTTCAGATTGTTAGGTATTCCTTTAATGCGGATCCAAAAATTACTCAAAGCTTCATTGTCACAAATATGAAATATCCATCTCCCACTTCAGAATTATTCCGCACAGCCACAAACGTATGTTTCTGAACTGATGAGAAGCTTTAGCGTGAATGAGATAACTGGACTCATTGGGTAGTAGTTGCATCGTCACGAATATCCATCTCTCACTCCTTGAATCTTGATGATGCCAAAGAATCCAGAGAAGAATCAATTGATATACTACAAAGGAATGCTGCTAACAAAGATGGACTGGGCATTTCCCAGTTAAGAATAAACAAGAAAGAAATTTGTATTCTTTCTTACAAATACCCTTTCAAATGATGATTATGGGAGTATTTTTGGTATTGTTTGTCTATTGATACTCAGAGTTTTCTCCAATTACCACCAGCTCCATCTTCGGAAGCCTATTCTAACTTTAGTAGGCCTACAAGTGGTATGCCGTTCGAACATGGTGACGATTATCAAAAACTTTTTGAAGTTGTAGTTGAAAAAGGGTGGTACGCTAGGAGAAACAAAGCGCTCCATGTTGTTTAGCCATTAAACCAGTTTACCAGCTGCATGCAATGAATGTTTTTGAGAGATGAGATTTGGACACAAGAAAAAAAAAGGATTCAAACTTCAAAGCGATTTCTTCGATCCCCTATTTTTATGATTTTAGGTTACACTCGCTTTACTATTCTTCAAAAGTCGCTTCTTTTTCTTCGTTTATGTGACAACCTATAATGAATGGGTTTGTGTTATTTGTTTCTGTATGGCTCTAACAGGTGCAATAATGTCCACGATAATTCTTTGGAAAAAATGTGAAAAAATTCACCTCTTTCAACCTTGAAGAGTACATTTCTTCTTCCCACTTTTCACAATCCTCTCAATTTTTTCCTACAAATTACAAACACCTAAATTAGTTCAAAATACTACAGTCACAGAACGACAAGTGGGGCAGTTCCCCACCCTGTTCTTAATAAAGTGAAGCTAAAATTCATCAATAACTGAGACCCATACTTGCTTAAAATCATAAGATAACTTTTTTGTTATAGATCTCATATCATTATAAGACTAATAAGCTGAGAAGCTTAGTTATCTGATTGAACACGCTCTATTCTTCACCAAATATATGATAAGTACATTTTTCTTTGGAAAAAACATGTGTCTGTTAAAGAAATAGGTCAACTATGAAACCATAGGCTCAAAGAACAAAGAAAATGAAAATGGAGTTAGAAATAAAGATCAGTACCCATTCGTTATTTGATCATCACCATTGAAAGCAAAAGATCAAGCCTAAAACCTGACATCAAAAGACACTGGCCATGGAAATCAGACCACTTAGAGGCTAGGGCATTGTAGTGTATTTAAAGCAAGAGATGAGTCTTGCATTGTATTCCAATTCATATATCATATACTATCAGTCAACCAACAAAAAGGCAAGCATTTAAGATCAAGCTATCTGTTTTATGGAAAAGAAAACTGAGATATCCTAATATGATAAATGATTCCCTTTAAAGATGGTCAATACAGACTCACACAGAATAATTGTTTGAAACTGGGCAAAAAATACCAGACCACTGGAGTGCAAATCAAGGTGCGGTTTGGCTAAGCAAAGATTAAAATTAAGGTTTGTTAAGGTGACAAAATCATAAAATCTATACTAAAAGTGAACAATTATGGGTAATTATTTGGTAGTTATACGAATTATTTAAGGTTGAGGCAGAACCATCGGTTCAACACAATAATCTATATCCGTCGGAACACATAAAGTCCCGTGCCATTACGGCATAGGTCATATCCTTAGCTTACACATTACCCAGAATCTGTTAGAATATATTATACCGAATTGCGTAATGGCACAAGGGATGGAATTCCAACATATTTGGCTCGACCTTTGTCAGGTGGACAACGTGTTATTGCATCTCATCCCTAGACAAGAGAATTTCACGATGGAAATGTATTAACAATCGATCAAAATAGGTGTCGAATTCAATTTAACCGGCCTGAGTTAGGAGTTGAGTTTGTTATGGTAATGTGTTCTATAACTTTTATTTATGTCTTATTATGTTCTTACAAATTTGACTGAGGAAAATTCTGGGTTTTGGGGTGTCTTTCACAGGATATTGACTGCATGACTTTAAATACATTTGAAAATATACTTTGCTCTACATTATTCATATTAGTGTAGGGTGTCTCTCGCAGTGAGGAACTTAAGAAAGTCCTCACACTGGCAGTTAGAAAACATGTTTGAAATTTGAAGAAAGATATATCAATGCATTTCCTTGATTATATCTTCTTTGACGGGAAGCACTTCATATGCTTTGCACTAATTGACAACCTCTTTTATATTAATATCGTGTTTTTTTAGTATCTCTAATATCAAATATTGATACAACTATATAATGATTGTGGTTTTCCATTTAACAATAGGGAGTTGGAGTCTGGAAGAGAAGTTGAGTTGGCCGCTTGATTCTTAACGTAAATATCTGATTTATGAAGAAAGATATATTAGTGCACTTCCTCCATTACATCATCTTTGACGGGAAACACTTCATATACTTTGCACTATTTAGAGTTTGTAGTCTATTTTATATTAATGTCTTTTTTTTAATGCCTCTAGTATCAAATATTGATACAACTACATAGTGAGTGTGATTTTCATTTAACTACGGGAGTTGGAGTCTGGATGAGCAATTGAGTTGACCACTTGATTCTTAACACAAATATATGATTTATGAAGAAAGTTATATCAGTGCATTTTCTTGATTACATCATCTTCGACGGGAAGCACTTCATATGCTTTGTACTATTTAGAGCTGGCAATTTATATTATATTAATATCATTTTTTTAGTGTCTCTAATATCAGATATTGATACAACTGTAGAGAGTAATTTTTCATTTAACTATAGAGAGCTGGAGCCTGGAAGAGCAGTTGAGTTGGTCATTTGATTCTTAATGCAAGTATATGATTTCTGAAGAAAGATATATCAATGCATTTCCTTGATTACATCATCTTCGACGGGAAGCACTTCATATGCTTTGCACTATTTAGAGTTTGCAGTCTATTTTATATTAATATCATTTTTTTTAGTATCTCTTATATCAAATATTGATATAACTATATAATGAGTGTGATTTTTTATTTAACTACAGGAAGTTGGAGCCTGGAAGAGCAGTTGAGTTGGCCGCCTGATTCTTAACACAAGTATATAAATTCTGAAGAAATATATATCTATGTATTTCCGGATTACATCATCTTCAACGAGAAGCACTTCATATGCTTTGCACTATTTAGAGTTGGCAATCTATTTTATGTTAATATCATTTTTTTAGTGTCTCTAATACCATATATTGGTACGACTATACTGTGAATGTGGTTTTTCATTTAACTATAGGGAGTTGGAACCAGAAGGACTAGTTGAGTTGGCCACTAGATTCTTAACACAAGTATATGATATGGTACCTAATTCAGGTAACGCCCGTATATCGGGCGAAATACAAACATGATTTTGCCGACTTGGAAGCCATTACTGGGGGTTTGAGGTAGAATATTATTACACGACTTTGTTTCTTTACTATTTTAAAAGTTGCAAAAGTTTATTAACCAAGGAATGTTGCATATGTATTATAAATTTTAACAAGACTAAGGGTAATTGTAGTGTTACTTTGAGTAACAGACTTCAAATCTAGCTTTAACAGTTATCTTTAGAGTACCGATGTTGTTAATGTCATGAACTACTTACTGATTTTAAAGGTTACTTTCATTTTTCAAAAGTATTTTATTTAAGAAGATTTTTTAACCTTCAATACTTTAAAAAATACGTAATTTGTGTTTTTATTATACACTGAAGTTGTTAATTGGGACTTTTTCTAGGACGCGTGCGGGGCAAAGCCGCGCCTCACCAAATATGGACCAATTTCCATCGTTCCTGGTGCGTAGCACGAGTTAAATACTAGTTTTATTTTATTTTAATTTCTATTTTTAGATTTTCATTATATATAAGTAAATTAAGAAACTATGATTTATTTTGTACATTTTTAGTTAGATCTTTATTTTACGTTTATGTTTTCTTTATTTTATTATATATATCATTTGCACACACATCATTTGCATCGTCCACTACCGAATTTTAGGAAAAACACATGGGATAGTAAGCTGAACCCTCTGGGCGTTATCAGCCGAACCACCATAAACCTTAGCCCTATACCTTTGACCAATTTTTCTGTAGTTACATTTTTCTAAGGTAACATGAGCCTACCAAATTGTAGTTTACCTATCATTTGCACGTTCACCAATAAAAATAAATAAATGTCGAACTTGTATTATAAGGACCAATACAATGAATATCGACATGAATCTCAAAATGGACATTATCTGTACTATGACTATAAAGTAGATAGTACTTGAGACCACTACCAACCTTCTGAAGGTTATGGATCATACCATGGTGATCCCGGTTACTATTCTCACGTGCACCAGTTGTAAGAACAGGTAAATGAACAATACTATACTGAGCAAAATGTTAGTTCTTCATCTTTAGAGGATACCCTCCGACGTTTCATGGAAACTTTGCAAACTCCTAAGTTTTCGTTTGAGTCTTTGAATAATAAAATCGATCAATTAGCTGAAACTGAACGAAAACGTGCATTAGGAAGGACAGAAAGACTTGCAGCTATAAGTATTGATCTCAGTGAACTTAATACACGTTTAGGTGAAATTGAAGAAGAAGAACGGTTGGCTGCTAATATTGCTCAACATGAACATAATTGCCAAAATAGTGTTTCCAATTTTACCCTTGATAATAATAATAAATATTTACCTAATCTGGAGGCCGAGGTTAGAATTGAAAGCACTACTTGCTTAGATAAGGTTCAACCATCTTCATATTATTATGATGATGAGGATAACATTGATGAAGAGTCCAAAATTCGTAATCATAGTGATCATGAAATTTTTACAACAATTAAGCTTCATGATAATAATGATGTTTCTAGTTGCAATCCTAATAATGTTGATGATTATTCACCTATTCAAGATGAAAAGGATTTAACCAGAGATACCGTTGTTATAGACAATGAAATATTTCCTTGTTAATATGAAGATGATGGTGGTTTAGAGGGACGAGTTTATCCCGAGACTAGTGTGCCTGAGTCCGATTCAAAGACCATAGTCCCCGACGAATATGATAAACTCGTCGAGAATTTTAATGTGAGTGAAGGTGCCCCACCTGATTATAACTTAGAAGAATTAAGTGACCATTTTCCTAAATCTGATAATTTAGAAATTAAGGAAACTGTGACTAGTTTGTCCAAGGATATTGACTATTATAGGTTTGGGGGTGAATATCATTCTCCCCATGGTTTACCTTTGACTCTTATAAAGGTCCCTCACTTGGGACTTGATGTTTGTGCCTCTACCATATTAAGAGATTATCTTCGAGAACTGTTTACCGATCCTGATTGTGTCCAAAATGAATATTAAGGTGTTAGAAACCCATCGTCCTGTTGATATGGTTTACCTGGACCATAATACCATAATTGACTTCGTTGTCCCACCAAAATTTTATTTACCAAATGTGGGAACTTCTGAACTTCGAATGTGTCAGATATTAAATTTTGAACTTAAGCCTAATTATTTTAGGAAATTTTAATCAACACATTCTCAAGAGAATAACCACCACTTTTATTTATTCCATTGTGGTTAACTATGTGAGTCAAATCCGATTGACTTTAAGAATCCGTAATTATTTTGATTATTTTTATATGATTCGTAAATTTGTGAGTAATCCTTTCTTGGTCTGGATGAAGACTTTAAACTTAGCGCTCTATGGAAGGCAATCCATATGCTTTTGGTACACGATGCTGGTAATATCATTCCATATCTTTATTACTTTGATTGTTTCTATTTTTTCATGCTTTTAATCATTTATCTTTAGAACATCGAGGACTATATTCAATTTTTGTTTAGGGGTAAGAGAGAAATTTTTTAAAATTTTAGTTATACCAATTTCCATCTTTTAGAGTCACATAGTAGATTTTTAGCTAAGTTTACATACTGATTCTCCCAAAAAAGATGGAAATTAAAATTGCTAAAGAAAATTACATATGTGTTCTTAAACAATGAGAGAATAATCGTGACGAACCCAACCATCCTTGCTAAAGACAATTAGGTAAAAGGGAAATGCAGAAAGAAATAACTAACCCTATCATTAGTGGAGATTATCCTTTTGAGTGAGGCACCAGACCTTCAACTATCTTCTTAGAGTGTTCATCTGCACAAACTCCGAGTAGAATGATGAGATACTCACTTTCATCACTATTTGATCCCTGAGTGCTAAATTCTTATCACCATGAGGGTGACATCAGAACTAGCCTCATCTTGTAGTCTCAGTCAAAAAATTACAACTCCCTCTCAATAGAAACTCAGCATCATCAACAAGCGGAGCAACATCAATTCGTGAAGAAGTTGAAGACGTCCAAGGTTTATAAGCAACAGAGGAAAACAACATTACATATTCAAAGTGACAAAGAAAAAAAACAAAAGATATAGATTTTTGAAAATTTGTGTATCAACAGTTGTGAAGATTCAAGTGCAAATGTCCTCCTCCATTGGCAAGTAAAGTTTTTATTTTTTGCTTTGTATCATTTATTTTTGTTTCTTATTTTCTATCACTCTTATATATCACAAAAACACACACACAAAAAAAAAGAAAAAAAAAAGAAAAAAAAAATCAAAGGAAAAAAATATTCTTTTTTATTATGTTAGTTTGTCTATCTTTTTATATAGCCATGGAGAAGAAGAAATTCAAAAGGAAGTTTCAAAACAACAAGTGATCGAAGACAAAAAGGAAAGTTCTACAAGTTTCAAGAGTTTACAATCAAGGGTTGAAGCCGAAAGACTGAAGACAAAGTTGTTTTTATTGAACACCATTAGAGAGTTGTGAGACTAGAAGGTGCGAGTATGTTCCCATCCTCATTTATGGTCGATTTCCTAAGAAATCATCATATTTCCTTTCCCTTTGAGATCATCAGAAAAATATTTTGGTTTGATATCTTCAGAAAAAGCGTTACAATAAATTGTTTGTAAGTATTCTCTCTTCAATCCTGCTTATACACCAGTGTGACCCTTAAAATCGTTTTCTGAGTGCAAATTCATAAAACCCTATGGTGAGGCAGAGTTGAGGCGAAATGCTTATTCGGTTGCTTTGTTAGTCCGTTGTCCATCTGACAAAAGACATCTTTGGCACTGGTTCAACTCGTCAAAATATATATCTTATTGACTAAGCGTATTAGCATGTATTTTCTCTGGCACTTCTGATTACTTGGCATTTGGAGGAGAAACTTTATGTTCTCGTAGCTCTTCAGATACTTGTAACATTAAAAGTTGGAACAAAAATGTTTTGTGGGTATATCTCTTGTAAAACCTCACGAGAGAAAACTCGTCCGCTAGAGTAGTGGTGGTTACAACAACATGTGACGTGGAAACACCCTATGATCTGAAAGTTACAAAGTAGTGGTGACAGTTGTATATGTTGAGGAGATAATGGAATAATGGTTTTTCAGAAACTTCCTAGCATAATGGGCGGTTACACCATTACCCCCATAATCTCCATCACTCCACCTCCTCACCACCTCCACTAATTTACAAGGAAAAGTGTGTTACCAACTATTATAAATAGGCTACTTAGCCATTCAAAAAAACACAACAAGCTTACGATTCTTTACAAGCTCTGTTATTCTCAATAGTTCAACATCTCAACACATAATTCATCATACTTATTTCCTTCAAATTTCTTTTCTTCCCTCCCCTAAGATCAAACCATTTTCTCTCCTTGTGACCGAAGCAGGACGAAACGACTACTATCATGGCTTAGGCTTTTCCTGTAAGATTTTGATTTCCGAATCTAAAGTAAGTACTTCAATAGTATATTATTTTTCCTAGAAGTAATTTTTAGGTACTAACAATTGGCGACCGCAGTGGGGGATCAATCTCTCGGTTACGCATCCAATTCTTCAACCGTCTGAAAACCAATTTCTCAACTATCTGAAAATGGTTAGTCTTGGGTCATATTCAATTACCGCCAATTCTAACATTTCCCATGTCAATATCAGTGGCGACGAGCACATCCCCTCTCCAGCAGTCAATGGCGCTATCAACCCACGTCTCACGAACGGTACTACTGAAGTGGTCAAAACCCTAATCACCCTGTCTGAGTTGATGCGAAGACAAGAATCTCAAGCAAGACTGGAAGATGCGATAAGTTCTCTGTTCTCTTCCCTTGTCAAATTAATAGAAGAAGTATGATTTCCTAACGCTTTCAAACAAGGTACAGGATCCACAGAACCAGGGATAAATTTCTCAACTGGTGATTCTCCACCTCACAATATTGGGAGTTTAACCACTATAGAAAAACCAGCAAACCAGAAAGCCATATTTCTAATTGAAAACTGGCGCGAGCTTCTTCACTTTTCTAAAGATCAACGTGTCGACACCTTTGATGCTCTCAACCGCATAGCCGTGATTACACATTTGATACCGTCTCTGATGGAAATAGAAACAGCTGTATCAGACTGCCCGACTATAAATAACGTCACCTTCACCGAGGAGGACATGATGGATGAAGAAGGTCAGATTCGAGTCATGTATGTCACTGCTCATGTCAAGGAAATCGAATTTAAGAGGACCCTTATCGATACAGGAGCAACTGCCAATGTCATTACACTCAGGACGGTCAAAGCTGCCCAGGTCCCACAGAATCAGATCAGACAACACCCCATAATGATGAAGGATTTGAAAGGTAACCGTGAGGAGCAATACCATAAGGAAGTCCAAGACGCGCCGTGATAATTAGAAGACGGTACATATACTATGGCTGACACGCTTGAAACTATTAATCTATGAACATAAGAAAATCCACGACCATTTTCAATCAGCTAAGCCTTGTTACCGGAGGAAAAAGTGGGGCTTGTCAATCTACTCAAGGAATGTCAAGACGTATTTGCTTGTACCTACGAAGAAATACTAAGGTTGGATTAAAAACTGGTCACTCATCATTTACATGTTGATCCTAACATCAAACCAGGGAAGCAACAACTCAGAAAGTTCAAACACGAAGTCGAGGAACAAATCAAGATCGAAATTCAGAAATTTCTAGTAGTAGGCTTCATCAAACCTATCCAAGACCCAATATGGTTGGATAACGTTGTCCCCGTCAATAAAAAGAATGGACAAATAAGATGATGTGTGGACTTCAGGAACCTAAACAAATCCTATCCCAAGGATGATTTTCCACTCCCAAATATCGACATGCTTGTGGATACTACCGGTGGACATGACATGTTTTCATTCATGGATGGATATAGTGGCTACAATCAAATAAAGATGTACGAGTATGATGCTGAGAAAACCACGTTACGAACTTCTATCTGGAAGTTCAATTACACAGTGATGCCCTTCGGATTGAAGAATGCTGGCGCTACTTACCAAAGATCCATGACAACAATCTTTCATGATATGATACACAAGCAATTAGAAGATTATATCGACGATGTGGTGGTGAAATCCAAACCAGAACATCCCAAGCAGACGTCCTACGCCAAGTCTTTGAGAGATGCCATGAATACCATTTGAAGATGAACCCTTTGAAGTGCGCCTTTGGTGTATCATCCGGAAAGTTTCTGGGATTTATGGTAACAACAGAAGGGATCAAGATGGACCCGATCAAAACACAGGCTATCACCACCATGCCACCACCAAGTACCGTAAGATAACTCAATATCTTCATGGGAAAGATATCATATATTCGACGCTTTATCCCTGGACTAACTCAATTTGTTGCTTCATTTAAACCCATGTTAAAGAAAGATGCAAGTTTTGTCTGGTCATCTACACAACAAAAGGCATTTCATCAAATTCAACAATTTCTGTTATCACCAGCCGTTATGAAATCTCCAACTTCGGGAAAACTACTACTTCCCCACACGGCTTTCAGTGAAGTGGCTATAGGAGCTCTGTTGGCTCAAGAAGACGACATGGGGACTGAATGTCCCATCAAATATCTCAGTCGTACATTAAGAGATGCAGAGTTGAGATACCCCAAAGTTAAAAGAGCATGCCTATCCTTGGTGCACGCTGTTCAGAAGTTTCGACATTATCTACTAGCAAATAGAGTGGTGTTGATGGCCAAGGATCACCCTATAAAGTTTTTACTATCAAAACCTGCTCTCATAGGAAGAACGGAAAAATGGTTGCTACAAATGTCAAAGTTTGACATATCATATGTATCCCAAAAAAAAATAAAGGGACAAGCGGTCACATATCTGCTTGTTGCTTTTCCAGGAGAAGACGATACTACAACACACGAAGAGTTACCTGGAGAATTCCCAGACATCTCATTCTCCGAATAAGAAGTCTAGATATTATACTTTGATGGCTCTGCTACTCCTAGCAACAATACTGGAGGATCCAGTGTTGTGCTAGTTTCGCCAACTGGTGAAGTGTTCTCACATTCCTTCAAGTTGGACTACAAATATACCAACAACTTTGCCGAGTATGAAGCCTTCCCATTGGGATTATCGCTATCCAAGAAAGCTTGAGCCGCACGTCTCGAAATAAGAGGATACTCGAAGTTACTAGTGAACCAGATGCATGATGTATACCGCCTCAAGGAAGCAACACTATCCCCGTATAGGGCCGAGGCGCAGAAGCTCTTAACTCACTCTGCCGAGGGGACGATCATACATACAGGGAGCGCCAAAAACAGACACGCTGATTTCTTGGCAACCCTAGCCTCGAAACTCTAATTCGAGGACTCAGAAACGACCCTCATCGTATAAAGACGTACCATGCCCTCGACCTGGATGGACAAGCCTGATGAAGAACAAACCAACGACTGGAGGACGCCTATCATCCAAGAGCTCAGCAGCTTGCATAGCCAAGAGAAGGTCAGTCTTAAAGATTTAAAACATTTATTCTTATTACATGGGATAGTGTATCATAGAAAATCAGATGGATCGCTGTCAAGATGTCTGGGAGACAATGAGGCACATGAGCGACTTAGTCAGGTACACCGTGAGATATTCGTTCATACACTAGTAATAACCTTATATAGACGTCTCAACCATCTTGGGTATTACTGGCCCACCATGGAGGCTCAGTCACGATTATTGCAGGGATCTTTCCCTAATTGTTAGATCCCGCCGTAACAGTAAGAAGTACTGACTATACACAATGCTGGGGACTGGCGTGAGTCGTATATCAAATACCTTCAAGATAATATTCTACCCCAGGAAAAGCGGGAAGCGACACGCTTGATCCGAAAATCCAAAAGATTTATCTTTCACGAAGGAATACTCTACCGAAAGAGCTTTGGTGGAGATTTGTTGCGATGTCTGGCAGAAGAAGACATCCAAATTATCCTGAAAGAAATACATGAAGGTGAAAATTAGGGCAAGAGAAAACTATTTCTCCAATTCCATGTGAAAGATTACTGTCCGACCATGGAGGACGACACAGCTTCATTTGTTCATAAATGTCACCAATGTCAAATCCACGACAACCTCATATACACACATTGCCTTCCTCTTCACTCGGTAAGCATCCCTTGGCCATTCTATAATTGGGGACTGGATCTCATTGGTAAAATTAATCCATCCTCGTCAAAGCAACACGAGTACATACTCACTTTCGCGAATACTTCACCAAATGGGTCCAAGTTGTACCCCTCAGAAGCACGACTGGAGCAACAATAACGACCTTCATCAAAGAACACATTATATGCAGATTTGGGGTACCAAAGCACATCGTAATAATGGTACTCCATTTGAAAATAAATGTGTACGAAAAATTACTCAAAAGTTATGGCATCAAGCAAGTATTCTCCACGCCATACTGCCCTTAAGGAAATGGGAAAGCTGAAAGCACCAACAACATCAAAACTCTAAGCCGCACTGTTTATGACCATCCAAGGATATGGAACGAACAATTGCCTATGGCCTTGTGGGCATACAAAACTTCTCTAAGGAGTTCTACAAAGACTTCACCATATTCTCTTGTGTATGGAGCCGATGCAATCTGATAGGTGCCTAAAATACATTATTTGAATATTAATTTTTTGTACTTTTCTTGGTTATTTCTCTTGTACTATTTTTATATTACGTTTTATTTTTATATTATCGGTATTTTGGAGTCATATAATAAAAAAGATGAGAAAAACAGCTCAGCTCGTTGCTTGACAACAATGGGAGTTGATGGACATGAAGTTACAAAGACACAAATCATTTAAAGAGTGAGAACAATAATCCCTTGACAACAATCAGTTCAGTCTCTTCTCCTTACCGCTTCTCCAGCCATGGGTTCAATGGTTGTTTATCAAGGGTTTGAAGTTTAAGAAGAATACTGCAGAATGAGTATTAATTTGTGTCGTGGGATAGGTGGGTGTGTTTGAAGTTTCTGATGGATCTATAAAAGCTTAAACAGACAAGCAAGGAGTGTTCAAGTTCTAATCTGGCTTGGGTGAGATTCAGTCGAGTGAATCAGTGAAGAAACTAACAGTTATGCCCAAGTATTGTGCAACTGCTAGCCGTGGTTTGTTGCTGTACACGGGGGCTGTTCGGAAATGTCTAGGAATTACTTTAGGAGTTGAGATAAACATGAAAACAATAGCCGACAAGACAGTGAAGACTGGGAAGCTATTATGGTTTCCGTTTGATTGAGTAGTGAATGGTGTAGATTGAGACCTGTTTTAGAAGTCGAGATAATTTAGGAAGGATGGGTTCAAATCATATTTGAACGCGGTAATGCGCAGGGGAGAATGAAGCTATAAAAGAATAACAAGGGATACACCATCATTACCATCCCTATACCCCCTCACGCTGCACACACCTCAACAGAGAGTAGATTTACTCCTTTCCATCCCTTTCACCACCAGTTCCTTTGCATCCATGCAACCTCCACAACACCACCACATCACCATCAGGGCTTTCCAACACAGCAGTAAGCATTGAACAACACCAGTCCGTCCATATTCATCACTTAGCCAACACCATCGATCCATCAGTTTCGCATACACCATCACCAATCTATTCACATCATCACCTGCTGTCTATTTGGTTTACTTAGTTGGTTTTGTATTCATCTTTTGTATTTGTTTTCTTTAGTTATCATAAACTCCAGTTGCTAAGTACATTGACTAGGGACGAATTAGATGTTCGAATCATGATTTAATAATTTATTTTTCTCGCAATTTATCTCGTCATTGTTCATTCTATACTGTCCTAGTCGTGTTTATGAGTTATTCGTGAATCGTTTAAGTTGCAAATTGAATGATTGATTGATGATTCTAATGCTAACTAGAGAATTCTTCGACCCGTAATTGTCTAGAAATTTTGAGTACCAGTAGCAATATTTGGATATTGACGATGAGATTTTGTTAAATATTTATGTGTAGAGATTGTCACTATTAGATGGGTAAAGCTTTTGCATTTTTCGCTAGGAGTAACCTATCTCACAGTTCCTAAAACACTTGATTGAGTTATATTTAGAGAGCGTAATTCTGGATAGCTCGAATGAGTAGAAGCCGGTAGCCGAGCACTTCTGTGTCCGATGATCTGAGGATATTACAAAATGTTTAAGTGTACTAAATATTCTAGGATATTAGTAATGGGTATCTTGCAGAAACATAACATATCAATTTGACTCATATTTCGTGGCTGAGAAGGAGTCCTTGATCACTCTCATCCCCATATTTGTATTTTTTTTATTTATCTCTATAGTTTTGTATTATTCTTATTTTTAGAAACTTTAATCGACAACTTTGACTCTCTACTCCCTTAGGAACGAACCTGCTTATCATTATTCTACTAGTTAGTGTAAGAGAAGTAAGGAATATATTTTTGATGAGTTCGATACCTTATCAAAATTGGCTTCGGTGCCGGGGTGTAGTTGATAGTTCTAGTTGTTATTTAATTTTCTGATTTTGCATTTAGTTATCATTCTAGTTTCTTTTACTAATTTATCTTTTAGAATCTTATTTTCAGGTACAACATTCATTCTTTTTGCGTGCTTACAATTGGTTAGTGGTATTCATCGCCTATCTAAAACATGAGGTAAGTTCTTAAAACTAGTTGTGTGCATTATTTTTTTTATTTTTTTTTAGTTAGCGAGATGTATGCTTTGGGGTATAATGCATATGGTTCACAAGAACAAACATTCCATGGTGACCAATTTAATTCTCAATCTCATTCTTATAACTTCCAACCATGTGTGGGACATGATCAAAACCAAAATTTTGGCTACAATAATTCTGCAAGACCTTGTGATAATTCTCATACATACCAACAACTTTATGGTGGATATGTACGTGAACAATCACAAGGATGAGAGGATAGTTGTACTTCTAATCATTACTCTTCTAGTTTGGAAGATGAAATCCGATATTATATGGCACATATGATTTGTGAACAACTAAGTATGGAGATAGTTTCATTAACCGAATCTGATTATAGTATGCCTGGCCCAATTCCTGATCGTAGTTATGATCACTCACCCATTCAAAGGGAAGAGATATGGCCTAGAGATAGTGTAGTAAGTGAAGAAGTAACACATTCTAGCTTGGAGGAGATGATCATTTAGGCCACCTAAAGCATACAAGAGTCACATCAAGAATTTCTATGGAATATGGACAACATCACAAAAGGCATGAGTCAAATTCATGATGAGCGGAATAAGGAAGAAGTTTTGTCTCAAAATCATTCTAACATTCCCATGGATAATAATATAAAGTATGATGATTCCAAAGATGATCAATCTTTGAAGGATATTGATAATCATGGTGCTACTATCTCAACTCATGATCATAATGATCATTCATCTATTCAAAAGGAAGAAGTTGAGTCTACAAACACTACAATAATCGACGGTAAGACTTACGTGATCCATAAGAACTATGATGATTATACTTCTTTATGAATACCACGTCTAAATTAGAGATCATCAATACTTTGAATGAGAAGTCAACTTGTGAAAAAGACCATAAGGATTACGATAAATTATTCTTTCTCCTCCGATGAAGAAAACTTGGTTATAGAAAAAAACAATGAAGAATGTTTTAGCAGGAGTTTCAATGAGAATGATGATACTTGTGATGTGGCAATGGAAGTGTCCAGAAGTACCGAGGATCCCGTAATACAAGAGGTTTTGCAAGGTTTGTTGAATTCTTTACATGAATCTCTATCTAATGATGATCCTCCCAAACTAGTAGTCTCTAAAAAAGTTGTTAATCCATATTTTAGGAAGATGCCTAATTTGGGGATGAAATTGTGTGATTCTAAAGTTCTTCTGAATTTATTGCATCTAAGTATCCGCCAAATGTGTTTGAGTCTAACACCATGCAGGTTTTCCAAGATGAATATATAGAAGTTCATTCCACTTATGTTTTGTATACACTTCTAAGTGTCAGAAGAACTAAGTGTTGGGGTAACTCTTATGTGATAATAGTTTCACTTTTACCATCTTATACTTATATTCTTGTGAAGCTATTATTAGCAATGCATATTATTTTCTGGACGGATCTATAATTTTTTAGATTATTGGTGTACGAGCGATCAGAAAGTCAGGCTGAGGATGTTAAACTAAGCACTGCAAGGGAGGAAACTCATTGGTTTAGTATTTCTTTTACTTTTTCTTGTCTTTTTTTTCTTTTAAATTTTCATATTATTATTGGATTTTCCACCTTGATTTTTATTGGAGGAGTCAATTTACAATGGGGACAATGTAAAGTTTAAGTGTGGGGGAGTGATTAAGTAAATAGAATTCCTAAATATTCACTTTTAGATAAAAAAAATTCAAATTTATTGTAACTATTTGTATGAAACCTCCAACTTTTAGATATTTTAGAGTCACTTGGTATACTTCTAACTAAGTTTACATACGGAGTTCTTACCAAAATAACTGAACTTAGAAGTATTAGAGAACTATATTCGGGTTTCTTAGTTGTTGAGAGGTAATGCCGACAAAAAGGGACTTAAACCGTCGGTGGAGAACTAGATGCAGAAAGAATACAATATTAGAGAATCTGATCATTCATTACCCATATATGAGAGAAGCACCAAACCTTCAATTCTTTGTACCTGTCTAAATTGTCCGTTTAGAATATTTTATCTACGCAAACTCCGAGTGGAATGATGAGCTTCTCAACCTTGCACCATTTCAGCACTACTTTTGATCTCTTGGTGTTAATTCTATCAATCATGAGGGTGACATCAGAATTACGAAAAAACCTTACCTTGTAGTTTGATTTGCAGTTGGCACCTTTATATTTCTCCCTCAACAACAACAGGTCCATAGAAACACTATCATCATCACATGCGAAACATTACAAATTTGAAAAAAGTTGAAGACGTTCAAGGTTTACAAGCAACACTACAAGAAAGAGCAAAATTCAGATTCAAAGGGAATTGACAATACAAAGAGCATAATTCTATATTCTAGTTGAAGATTAAGTACAAGAACAAAAAAATCAAAAGAAGTGAATTTTTGTGTAGTTTATGATACCGAGACAATACAAGTTGTGAAGAATTAAGTGGTAAAGTCCTTCCCCCACGGCCATATTAGTTTGATTGTTATTCATCTAGTTCGTATTTCATATTTATTATCGCAAAAAAAAAATCAGAACTACATATAAAAAAGAAAAAAAAAGTTTTTTTTTGGTTTTTATTGCTTTACCGTATATTTGTTTTTGTATTCATTCAATAAGGCTGTGAGAAAGAAGAAATCTATGAAGAAGTTTCAAGCAACAAGAATTTGAGGAAAAAAGTTAGAAATTGTCGAAGTTCTATGAAGTTTAAGAGTTCATCATCTACAGTTGAAGCCGAAGACGAAGAAGTTTTTATAGGAAGTTGTGAGAGTGGTGCCGACTGTATATTGGATGAGAAGATGAGTGAGCATTCCCATCCTTGCATAGTGGTTGATTTCCTTTCTTAGAGATCTTCAGAAAATAGGTATTTTTCTTCCCACGTTTTTACGGGATACTCAGATATAATTCGGAAGGTTTTCCCTTCTATTAGTACCTAAAAATTGATTCTAGGCAAAAACATATACTGTAGAAATACTTTATTTAGATTCGGAAACCAAAATCATAAAAAGCAAGCCGAAACCACGATAGTAGCCGATCCGCCCTGCTTCGGTCACGATGAGAGAAAATTGGTTGATCTTAGGGGGGGGTGGAGGCAAACAAAGTTGAAGGAGTTATGTGTGTTGAATGATATGTTGCATAACTATTGAGAGAAATCACATATCTTATGAGAATTATAAGCTTGTTGTGATTTGAAATAGGATAAGGAGCCTATTTATAATAGTTTGGGAACGCACGTATCTTCCTTGTAAAGTAGTAGAAGTAGTGAAGAGATTGGGTAGTGGAAGTCGTGGGAATAATTGTGTAACTGCCCATTATCCCTAGGAGTTTCTGGAAAACCACGATTCCATTATCTCATCAACTGCTCCAGCTTTACCACTACTTTGTAACTTCCAGATCATGGGGTGTTACCACGCTACATGTTGCTACAACCGCCAGACCAAAACCCCATGAGTAATTCCCCCATGTAACATGATTTGATTTCTCATAGGAATTGGTGGAGTCATGGACTCAGGATTGTGCTAGCACTAGCCATGATATTGCTAGTAATGCCTAGCATAGTTAGCGCCGTAAAAGAGAGGGGGAGTGCTAGCAATGGTGCTTGCGAGGAAGGAATGCTAGCATGGGCTGGCAAGCGCTAACTCGTTAGCGCTGGAGCTAGCAAAGTGCTAGCGCTAGCGACGCTATGGCCTGTTTGGCGCATGGTTTGTTAGCTTTTCGGCTTTTTGGCTCTTTTTGGCTTTTTCTGACCTTTTGGCATGTGTGCGCTACTTATTGATTTTGGGAGTGTGACTAGGGTTTTCTAAGGATAGCACTTGTTAGTGCTATGATTATTGGCTATGCACCACTAGCTTCGATATTTGTTAATGCCGTGGCCGTATTTATGGCTTGTTTAGAGTTTCTCAATTGTATGAGGTTTATTGTTAGCATTTTATGCTTAACTTTTATGCAGTGCATACAGAACATTTTCAAGAGATTCAGCCGTGGAAGTTTGCAACTTAAAATTATGCTTGATGCGACTCTGCAATTAGATGGTATGCATATAATTAGCGTTTTTATTCAGATATAACTTAGCCTATATTCTGAATGTCCACAATTTTGTATAATCAACAAAGTCTGTCTTATACAAATAGTTCGCATAGATGCACATGAAAATAACGAGGATTTAGTTGAACATAACTCTGAAATTTATATGGTGCATATATATCCAAAAAGAGCTACATGGCTAATTTAGCCAGGAGCTAAATATTCCTTCTCGATTTTCTTGCAGAATGTAGGATAGTGGGAATATTTATAATTTTGATGCTATGTCAGGAAATTTATGTATATTTATTTCATCCTTCTGCAGCTTAACGAAAAGTAATATTACAATTTTCTCCTTGTCAAAAACCCACCATCAACACCTTCCCACCATTCAATGTGTGCAAGATTTCTATCTTCATTCCTGCCTGCACATATGAGACCATAAAGTGTGTCTTTTGAGTGTTAATTTCATAAAACCCTATGGCGAAGCAGAACATTCGTTCGCTCTTATGGCTGGATTCTTTCATATGGTGGTTTTCTCCTAACTCAAGAGTTAAGCATGAGAATAATGTTCTTTGATACTTCTAACTTCTTATTGTTAGTGTGCAGAAACTTTATAGTTTCGTAGCTCTTTGGATGCATGTGCTCTTGAACGTTTGAAAGTTGGAATTTAGGTTTTTGGGGTATATCTCTTGTAAACCCTCACGAGACTATAACTCGTCCATTAGGGACACCTAGGGGTTTAAAGGCTTGTTACACATGCTAAGTGTAAGCGTGTCCTCAACGGAAGGAAGTTGTTGCATTTTAGTTTAATTTAGCTTAGGATTAGTTTAATTTAGTTTGCTCGAGGACTAGCAAAGATTAAGTGTGGGGAAATTTAATAGGTGCCTAAAATACATCATTTGAATATAATTTTTTTGTACTTTTCTTAGTTATTTCTCTTGTATTATTTGTATATTACGTTTTATTTATATTTGTAGGTATTTGGAGTCATGTGATGAAAAAAAAGAGGAAAAAAACTTAACACGTTGCTTGACAATTGCTGAACACAGACGGACATTTCGCTCAGGGCCACCATCTTCCTTTTAAACTCACAGCTAGGTCGAATATACGTGAGTCTCACCTATTCTCTCTTGTGACCGGTTCAATCCAAGTTCTCCACACTGCCAAGAGTTCACCGCTGGCCAACCAAGGTTCTACTGCTCGTAATTTCAGATGAGAATGGTATGAGTTAGACGAGTTTTCAAGATAGAAATCAGTTTTGAACCAAGAAATCAAGGAAGAACTGATGTTTACTGCCGAGAGAAGTCTGGCAAAAGTATGAGTGATGCCGTGAAATCAGTGAAGTAGTTGGGTCTTCTGCCATTGATCTTGGTAGTGAATGAAAAAGATTAGGACAGGGATTTCAAATCTGGGACGAAGAAGAAGACTTGGGTTTGTGATAATTTCGAATTTGTAAAAGATTTGTGAAGTTTTGGTGAGAAATCAGTTGAAGCAAATGTTGTTGTGCTGATATTTGGGTGAAGAACAGATTAGGAAATGAATGTGTTAGAGTTTTGAATGGCTGTTGAAGAATGTCTGGCATGGAAATTGGAACACATTAAAGTTTGAAATTCCTACTCATGAAGTATTCTCTTTGAAGGAACAAAAATTTTCAGTGAGAGACTTGAAATACAAATAAATAATTATATTAAAACAGAAAACAATTCTAAATTCTGTAATGAGTTCTCTTCGTCTCAGTGTTCTTATCTAATTGATCCTGAATTAAACGAAAGGAATACGAATACACAATATTATAAACACACTTCATACATATATATTATACATAAGAAGAGTAAACCATTAAAAAAACTAACCCATGACCACAGAAGTCAAACAAATAAGCTTAATTTAGACACTAATCCTTCTCTTTATGGTTTGAATCCTAATAAATTCCCTTAATTAAGCTATTCAGTGGTTTAAATTACAAGTTTCTTGCTGTTTTTCTTTCCCATTCATGGAATTAGGATTGATGTTAAGCTAACTTCTTCCAATAAGAAAAGATAAAAAAAAATCGTAATCGTTGCTCTCACTGCTTTTATAAATACTAAACCACTGCTATCGATTGCCCTTCGAAATCTGTAACTATGTCTATTGAATTGGAGCAGCAACACCATGAAGAATCCAACGACCTCCTACAGAACGCATGGGCTAATTTCATATCAGGAGATTCACCGATGGGGGGGGAAATGGGTAAAACATACACTAATCCTAACTCATCTCAAGACTGGGTCGAATTGCCTCGTCTTGCCAGAAGAGATGGAGCAACAGAAATTCTACAAAATCTGCCAAGTCTAGGAAGATGGAGGTCGATGGGTGCCGATAGTTGGGAAGAACTGCTTGAAGGAATTGTACCGGCAAACAAACTTGAGCAATCTGGTTATAGTCTTGAACCAGAGTTAAACCGTGCTGATATGTCCTCAAAACCAAACACAGTGAGGGCGAATAAGGTGACTACCAGACATTACAGAGGGGTACGACGGAGACCATGGGGAAAATATGCAGCAGAAATAAGAGACTCATCACGGAAAGGCGCTAGAGTTTGGCTTGGAACTTTTGATACAGCAGAAAAGGCCGCATTAGCTTATGATAAAGCAGCTTTAAGAATGAGAGGACCAAGAACTTTCTTGAATTTTCCCTTGGAAATAGTTGCTGAAGGTTTAGAAGAAACACATCAAGAACAGGATATTAATGCCTTCCCAAAATTTAGCACATCTCAAGCAATTCAACCCAACCCTAACGTTAACGAAAAATCTAGCCGAAAAAGATCTGTAAGTGAACGCGATTTGTACGATGAATTGATGATAGTGATTGAACCACAAACATGCAAACAGTCAGATAATGAGGATATGTTTGGAGAAGGCTGTGATGTCCTGGTGTTTCAAGACCTTGGAAGTGATTATTTGGAGAGCTTATTATCTTCCTTATGATAATGGAAACATGAACTCAAAAGAACCCAACGAAAAACAGCTAAGCTTAAAAATGTAATTAGGTATTTTTGCAGGAATTAACTGCATGTAAGTAATTGGTATTCGCACGACATTCTTTGCAACTGTGTACTAGACTACCGACAAGGTAGAGTCAGTATTAATTTATTACGAATTTTCTAACTCAGAAAATCGATATTCTTAATGTGCTCATATTTGGTATGAGAGAGTTAGTCAGTAAAACAGTTAGTGTAACGGTTAGAGAAACCTCACATGTGTGAGTTAGTTAGCCAGGTAGGATTACATGTGTGTTGTTATGAGCTGTATATGACAGCCTGTGCTATGTACTCAGTCTGCCTATATATGGCAGTGTTTTCTTGATGTAATGGTAAGAATCAATAATACTTTCATTCATTTCTTCACAATTCTACATGGTATCAGAGCCTCCTCTCTCAGGAGTTGATTCTTGATCCAAATCTCTGAACTCTTAAAACAAGACTAGTAATTCTTAAAAATTCTACCAATTCTTGATATCATTAATACTTTGATCAATATCTATAATGGAGAATGCAAATTCAACTACTTCTACTTCTGCTAATCCTTCAACAAATGCTGTAGATCAATATCAACAACAACAGATCCAATTACCCTTCCAGAACATCTGTAATTTTGTTTCATTAAAGTTAGATTCAACAAATTATCTTCTCTGGAGGCACCAGTTTGAATCTATTCTGATGAGTACAAATCTTCTAAGGTTTGTTGATGGATCATATCCATCACCTGCAGCAATGATTCCTGTTAATGGAGTCCTCACACCAAATCCTGAGCATATTTTCTGGTTAGCTATGGACAGGTTTATAATGTCATGTCTCATGCAACATTTACTCAATCAATCTCTTCTGGTGTTCTTGGTTTGTCAACATCAAAAGAATATTGGGATTATCTCAAATCTGAGTTTAACCTTCAATTCTTTGCAAGAAAATCAATGCTAAGAGGAAAAATACAAGCAATAAAGCAAGGTAATCTCTCAGTTCTTGATTACTTAAGTCATATTAAAGAAATAACTGACAATCTTGCTGCTATAAATAAAAAGATTACAGATGATGATATTATAATGTACACATTAAATGGACTTAATATGTGTTTTGATCAATTTGTTGTATCATCTCACAATCGAGAAAAACAATATACATTCAGTGAGTTAAGATCCAGGTTAGTTCATCATGAACAATGGCTTAAAAATCAAGAACAAGATTCTTCTGTTCTTCTTGATTCAACCAATACTGCTTTCTATTCAAAGAAAACTCAAAACTACAAACCTTCTCAACCACCTTCAAGAACTTATACAGATTTTTCTGCTGTGGAGTGCCAAATTTGCAAGAGACTTGGTCACACTGCCAAAAGATGTCATTGGCGTTACACTCCACCAACACCTCAGTCAAAATCAAATCCTTCAATCTCAAAAACAAGATCTCATCAAGCTTTCTACACATGTTCTGGAGTGAAACAAAATACAACTGTCTCTGTAGTAAATGACCAATGGATTCCTGATTCAGGTGCAACTGCACACATAACCAGTAATCCTACATTACTACTTGATTGCAAAATTATTCAGGGAATAATAAAGTAATGATTGGTGATGGCAAGTTTCTCACAATCTCAGGAATTGGTGAAGCAATTTTGGTTCTGGAGAATTCAGAGTTTTTACTTAAAGATGTCTTGCTGGTTCCTCTACTTACACAAAATCTCATTTGTGTATCAAAATTTTGTGAGGATAATAATGTCTCTTTTAATATGCTGCCTTGGAGATACAATATCAAAGACTTATCAACTAATGAAGTGGTAGCAGAAGGAGCAGTATGCAACAAACTATATCCAATTCAGGTGGCACCTTCTATCACAAAAGCGTTTACTTCAATCATTGCATCTTCTTCAATCTGGCATAAGAGATTAGGACATCCATCATCTAATATTCTAAAGAAATTAACAACTACTCCATCTATACAAATATCAGATAAAAACTTGGATTTCTTCTGTCATGAATGCCAACTTGGTAAACACACAAAGTTACCTTTCAAATCCTCAAGCAGAATATCAGAATTTCCTTTACAGCTAGTACATTGTGACATTTGGGGTCCTGCACCAGTTACATCCCAGGAAGGTCATAGATATTTTCTGTTATTTGTTGATGACTTCAGTAGGTATCATTGGATATACCCTCTTGCTACAAGAGATGAGTCTTTGAAATGCTTCAAACACTTCAAAGCACATAATGAAAAATTGCTGTCTACATCAATAGTTGAATTTCAGTGTGATGGTGCCTTTGAGCTGGCCAAGGGTCCTTTCAGAAAATATCTGGAGCAATGTGGAATAACTTTGAGGATTTCTTGTCCAAAAACACCACAACAAAATGGAGTTGCAGAAAGGAAGATTAGGCATATCACAGAAGTGGGTAATACAATTTCTTTTCAAGCTTCTCTGCCAAAATCATTTTGGTTTGATAGCTATCTTACTGCCACATTTATCATCAACAGACTTCCTTCAAAGGTATTAAAGTTCAAAATTCCATTTGTTCTGTTATACAATGAGGTACCAGATTTTAGTCTTTTAAAAGTTTTTGGATGTTCCTGTTATCCAAATATGTCTTCTTTTAGGAAAGACAAACTATCTCCAAAATCAGTTCAATGCACTTTTCTTGGTTACAGCCCATTCTATAAAGGATACAAATGTTATTATAATGCCACTAAGAAATTTTTTGTCTCAAGACATGTTACTTTTGATGAGGATACTTATCCTTTTGAGAGATCAATAATTCAGCAAGTTAGAATAGAGAAACAGTACAACTACAAATTGGTCATTGTGGCAATTTCACTGATCCTAATGTTACAACATCATCCTTAGATAATGTTACTAGTGCACATGTCCCTACTGAGGAAGCAACTGTAATACCAATCTTGCCAGTTGAGCCATTGGTTGCAAGAATTCAAACCAGGTCCAGAACTGGTGTGTCTAAACACAAGGCTCTACCACCAGACTTTATGGCTCACTATACAAGCAGTCATACATTTCCAACTGCATTCTTGTCATTTTTAAAAGTGCCAAGTGAGCCAACATTCTACAAGTCTGTATCAAAAGATAAAGAATGGGTAGCTTCTATGGACAAGGAATATGCTGCATTGGAGCAAAATAAGACCTGGACATTGGTACCATATATTGAGGGAATGAATGTTTTAGGCTGCAAATGGGTCTACAAGGTTAAATTGAAATCCGATGGGTCTGTAGAAAGGTACAAGTCAAGATTGGTGGATAAGGGTTATCTACAACAAGATGGAGTAGACTATACAGAGACTTTTAGTCCAGTAGTTAAAACTACAACAATAAGATGTGTTCTGAAAATTGCATTGAGCAAACAATGGATTCAGCAACAACTTGATGTCTCAAATGCTTTCTTACATGGATTCTTAAATGAGAATTTATATATGGAGCAGCCACCTGGGTATGTTTCTACATCTCATCCTACTCATGTTTGTCATCTAAGAAAATCACTATATGGCATAAAACAAGCTCCTAGAGCATGGTTTACAAGCTTCAGTGATTTTCTTTTGGAAAAAGGTTTATCATGTCCTCTTGTGATCACTCATTATTCATTTTTCATACTACTTCTGAGATAATGTTCCTACTGCTCTATATTAATGATATTATTCTTACTGGATCATCAAGTACTTCAGTTCATAATTTCATACAAATCTTGGGAACTGAATTTTGTATGAAGGACCTAGGACCATTGCACTATTTTCTGGGATTTGAGTGCACAATGTATAAGAATTCAAGAACACTTCTACTTACTCAACAGAAGTATACATTTGAGATGCTAAAGAAGTCTGACATGATAGATTGTAAATTTAGTACCACACCTGTTGCTGCTGGACCAAGACTCTCAGTTTATTCTGGTATTGCACTGGTTTCTCCAACATATTACAGAAGCTTAGTAGGGGGCTACAACATCTCACAATGACGAGGCCTGATATCACTTATGCAGTGAACTATGTTTCCCGGTTCATGCATTGTCCTACAGATCAACATTATCAGTTAGTGAAAAGAATTCTGAGGTACTTAAAAGGGACAATGGGGTCTGGTATAACTATTGCAGAAGGTGACTTGGAGTGTGTCTCAGCCTATTCTGACTCAGACTGGGCAGGTTGCCCCAGATACAAGAAGATCCACAAGTGGATATGCAATATTTCTGGGATCCTATTTGGTTTCTTGGTCTTCCAAGAAGCAACCAACAATCTCTAGAAGCTCAGCAGAGGCAGAATACAAGTTATTGGCAGTCACTTCTAGTGAGCTGTTATGGATATCATATCTCATGAGAGAACTACATCTACCTATCACTATAAAAATGATGCTCTATTGTGACAACCAGAGTGCAGCAAACTTGGCATTCAACCCAGTTTTTCATGCAAGAACAAAGCACATAGAGGTAGATTATCATTTTTTCCGAGAGTTAGTTTCTCAATCTTTTATCAGCATTGGTTATGTTCCATCAAATCAACATCTAGCTGATGTATTCACAAAAGGTTTATGCACAACTGTGTTCAAGAATTTGACTGACAAGCTTATGTACCTCTCGGATTCAAAGCTTGAAGGGGAATATTAGAGAGTTAGTCAGTAAAACAGTTAGTGTAACAGTTAGAGAAACCTCACATGTCTGAGTTAGTTAGCCAGGTAGGATTACATGTGTGTTGTTATGAGCTGTATGTGACAGCATGTGCTATGTACTCAGTCTGCCTATATATGGCAGTGTTTTCTTATTGTAATGGTAAGAATCAATAATACTTCCATTCATTTCTTCACAATTCTACAAACCCTAATCCCTCAAACAAACTTAATATCAGAAAATAAAATTTGGAAAAGAGTTAGGGTTTCTTACTGATACTATTAATCAGAATTTCAACCCGTTCTTTGATCTTTATTCTTTTAATAAAACTGGACTCTGAAATGATTCTCTACTGCAACTTCCCGCGTACATATTGAGAGATACAAGGGGGAGAAATATGTTTTGAGGAAAGAATTAAGCGATGTGTTTCTACTTTTCTTGATTTCGCTCCATTAATCTCATTTTTTCGCGACATCCAGTTACATGGCGCAAGAGATTGGGGCATGTTTCCTACTCTTAGTCCTTCATTTGGGTTTGGGCACCGGCACTCCTCCTGGTTAGCACGAGACTCGAGAGTCAAACGGGGATGAAGGATGATTCATGAGTCATGACTCATGACTGTGTTCATCCACCAACTTTAAACTCATCTGAGTTTAACTCAACGATTTTTTAGAATAGCCCAGTTCAGACAGAGCTGGAATTTGTTGAGATTCTTCTATTAACAACATCTTACGACTTCAATATTAACGCAAAATTTTCCAGTTTATCACTCTTTTAGAAATCTTATAATTAAAAATAGAAGAAATGGAGGAAATCAAAAAGTGTAACATATTTATGTAGATGTGTCTCATAAGGGATGGTCAAGTTGTTTGAAAGGTACGGAGTAATACCCTCAATGATCCATGGCGATGTTGGAAAAAACAAAAAGTAGAAATAATATGGTTGTCTGTTAAACGAGAGAAATTGAATTGGTGCAAAGGGTACTTGTCTGCATTTATAATTCTACCCTATCAGCATTTTATAGGAATTACATAACCCAAAGTGTTCTCGCGCCATGAATTCAAACTGTTGCACCTATTAATTTTTTTACTCCGACTCGGAAATTTTCTTTCTCTTCGATGTAGCATTTGATGTCTCCGTTGAATTTGAAACCTCATTACTTAAACAATCCGAAGTTTCAGTCTTAATTTCAGCTGGGAAATTGAGTATTGCCTTAGAACCTCGCATTCGAAATGCAGCTCTATCATAAGCTAATGCAGCTTCTTCAGCGGTATCAAACGTTCCTAACCAAACACGTGCTCCATGTCGAGCTGAGTCACGAATTTCCGCGGCATATTTTCCCCATGGACGACGCCTAACCCCTCTATAATGCTTCTTTTCGATGTGTCCTGTGGGTTCGATCTTCACCTTATTTCCAGTTGATTGGGTTGTTCTGCGGGAAGATGGCAGTAATAAGTTGTCCCCTTCGCCGTTGCTGTTGCCGTTGATGGTCATGGTTTCATTTAGAACTTCAAACAAAACCATCTCCTGAGAGTCATTTTCATTGAGAGGGAATTCAGTGTCTGACATTCCTCCTCCTCCTCCTCTTCTTCCTAGTTTCAGCGTACCTTGTAAAGAAGGAACCATGAATCTCAGTTCTTAGTTGTGTTTTTATCTTCCTAGGATCTTGTATTTGTATGGTTTATGCTGTGGATTTGTTATTATTTAATTGAATAACATTTAAGGTTATGGTGGTGGGAGAGGTTGATTTTGGTGATATAGATATCAAAGATGGTGTGCTACTGTTAAAACTAGAATAAAATTGGGAGAGGAAATTTGAAGAAGGTGAGAGGAATCTCAAGTTTGAGGTGATCGCATTTTATTGGTAATACGGTCGATGTCATTGGTTGTATACGGTCAATGACTACTTAATTTACCAATTGAAAATGTTGAATATAATCCGATTACCCTTTTATATTTTAAAAAGGGAACATTATTTATTTTTTTATTCAATATAACCACTAATAATTCAGAGTAGAACCTATAGTATCCGAGTTGCCATAGTAACATGGAAGTTGGTGGCCTCAGATACCAGGATGCTGAACAAGAAACTTGGCAACTATAATCCATCGATCGCGTCAGCAGGATGCTAGGATTGACTAGTGGCGGGCTCCACGACAAATGAGATCTTGACTTTTCAACGACTTTGACCGTCCGGATACACTCGACGACTATTAGTGAAAAAGACAGTCAAACTTTAAGTCAAGAAAATAAAATGGACCGTAAATATTCATTGCCCCTACCCAAATCTGTTTTCTACTGGTGTGTATTTTGCTCACGTGTCTTGTATGATTATATCAAACATTCAAACTCTCGTGTCCCATCTCTTCGTTTACTTTTCTTTTTCGATAGAAGTTTAAGCCTAGGAACACGTTTTAGACAAAGTGCTATAGTTCTTCAACTCTAAGATTCAAGTCGGAAAAGCGTGTTAAAAGTCCATTTTTAATTTGATTCAAGTTGTAGTTTATGGATTGATTTGAACATACATTTAAATTAAATTTGATGCCCAATCATTGGATGTAGATAAATTTTAATTTTTGTGTTCAATGGTTGGGTGTATCAAATCTGCATATCAGATTTTATTGGAAAATCTTCATTACCGATTTTGACAATAATACGATTTGTATTATTTTTATCAATTTATTACACCTTTGTAACATTGGTTTTTGTCTATACATTACAACTTGCATAATATTAGGTTTCCAAAACCAAAAATAAGAAAAGAAGAAGAACATAATAGAAAATCACCTCCCACCTCTCACCTCTTACCGTATCAACAACTCACATTAACTTAGCTTTAATAAGATTTGGTATCGTTGTATTGCCGTGTCATAAGATTTGGTTTAATGCAAGCATAGCAAATAACTTTATAGTTAAAATTATCTTTCTTTTTTATGAGAGCTCGTATTGACATTTGTTTTGACTAGATTTCTTATTCTTTCAGTTTTGGTTTGGTATCAACTTCCATCTCATAGGCTTCAAACTTAGTCACACATTTATTGCTATGAAGAATAAATATATATTCCTAATATATTGTTTTTGTGCACTTCATTCTAAGATTGAATGATCACTTTTCTAATTTAGAATACAGTTAATTGATTTTTACAAAAACTACCAATAATTTTTCAAACATACCTCATATGATGTAGAATATTAATTGGTCATAGACCATTGTCCATTCTTTCCACGGCCACAAAGACATGAACAAAACCATTGCACCACACATCGATTAATTTTCGGAATTTACTCGCAATTTTCATTTTCATTGGAAAATAAAAAGTTGCTCAAGTAATTAAAATTATCACCTGTCACAATCATTTACATGTGAGCATATGTATCCCCAAATAAATAAGATATATCACAAATTCTTCAAAATCGATAAAAATTGGTATTTGCAAGTTGATCTAAGGTGTAGAACAAAGATTATTAAATGAGTTAAAGAAGATGAGAAAAAAAGCAAACCCTAGATGTGTGGAATAGAATAATATCCTTTGCTCCTTGCTCCCAAAAATCAGTTGTCAAAGTGTATAGAAGTTGTAGAGAACTCTTCATTTTATAGATTTTCTAGTTTCCAGAATTAGGTCAAATACTTCCTCTCCAAGTCATAATCCAAGTCCAATAAGTTCATCTACTAACCCATTAAGCCCATAAGTAAGAATAAAACTCATAAAGATTCGGTCCAAAATTGGTCGCCGGAGGTCCAGAAATGTGGTCGGAAATGGCCGGAAAAGTCCTCGCAATAGTGTATTAGGCGACTGGAAAACTGCCGCCGGCCATCCGAGTCAACTAACGCTCATCAGTTAAATGTAAAGGTCAACAAACGGTCAAGGTCACATTGAGTTCGCCAAGTCAGCTGATCTGGCTCGGTCTGAGTAGGTCACAAACCCATTCACAATTCACAATTCTGGATCACGGCAACACAACTGCAACACCAACCTGAAATCATCCCTTCAGCAGCATTAATAATTCAATTGCAGCACTCAACCCACACATCCATTCCATATCAAACTCAGATCCACTATCTGCCAGCGAATAATCACAACCGTTGCTCAAATCCTAATCGATCTTCCAATCGAACTAAAACCCATTTTCAATTCATAAGAAATATCATCTTCTAACACGGCATCAACCTACCATCTTCTCCATTTTCTTTCACAGTCAACAACGAAAATCCACTTTAATCAATCTTCTTTTCTTCATTGTCATCTCAACTAACAAACCCAACTCTCAGTTCTTGTTCTTGATCTTGAAGCAGCACCATTCACTGTCTCAGATTCATTCAAACATCATCAAATCCCCTTTCTTCCCATTCTTTCTTTTCTTTCACAGATTCATTAGCAATAAACCCTAACTGAATCTTGAAGAGCCTCTCGATCTATCCCATCTCACAGAACCTCACCAACACCTCAAATCTTCATTGAAACTCTTCAACTGCTTCCATTTCACTGCTCGAGCTCAGAAACCCCATCTCAGATCCTTTAGTATCTTGTTCTCTCCCGATCTGATTCTTCTGCCAACAAACCACAACCCCGTTCTCACTCACCACTAACAACAACACCTCTATTTCTTCTATGTCTCTCTTTCAAACCCAATTTCTTCATCATCAACAAAACCCTAGATTCCATGTTCTCTCGCTGCCATCACCTTCTAGTTCACACATAATCGAATTCAACCCTAGACTTAGCAATATCAGATTTATTCGAATCTCTTCTCTGGTGAACATCTCACAGCCAAGCTCAAATCACAAATCCAAGTATTGATTACTACTATTAGCAGCAACAACCAACCTCGACTAGATTCAAATTCATCTTCAATCTCTATCTCTAATTCAACCACCACCTTCACTTCTCACTGAATTTCTTCATCTTTGATTCTTTCATCTTCTCGAGCCGGCGTGAGTACTAGGGCAGATCCTGGTCCTGTTCTTGGCAAAAAATAAAGAACAAAATGACTTTTCTCTTGGTCTCGACTGGGGCCGTTCATGGCCGGTTTCGGTTCGGTTTTTGGCCAAACCAAGACCGAAACTGGTATAACCGGTTTTTTAAAAAGTTTTCCAAAATCGTTTCATTTATCGTCGGTTCGATTTTATTCGGTTCTGGTTTTTTCCAGCCGGTTTCGAAACCGGCTGGTTATGTCCGTTTCATGGAACTGACAGTGTAAAATTCAGAAAAAATCAAAAAAACAAACATTTTTATATTTATTCTTCAATAAATTCCTGCAGACATTTATACAATTCAAACAACATAAAATTCCTGCATTCTTGGAACACAAACACATCCAAAAAATCCATTTTTAAAGACAAAAACAACATTCATTGTTCATTAAATTGCTGCTGCCTGCTGCTGCTCAAAAAGGCATGTTGCTGATGTTTAAGAAACCATGTTGTTGCTGTTCAAAAAGGCCAGGTTCACAGCACAACACAGGTTCAAAAAAATCTAACCTCTTTTCGATGATCCCTTGTGACTAGCTTCTCTTCCTAAAAAAAACGTAAAGTCTGGCGTAGTTGTTTTGTATGCAGCTTCAAATCCTTAGCCAAATCCTTTTCCCTGACCCATTGTCGCCTAAGGGAAAAAAAATGAAAAGTCAAGGTTCTTTTCAAAAATATGAGTCAGCTACAAAACTAATACGCACATCCAAAACAATGTATATCAATAACAGTTCATCAACAATGGCATACTTGGAACATGATATTAGAGATTACTTCAGTCGAAGTAGCCCAAAAAAAAATATGACTTATCATATTCATATTTTTGATAATCATAATCAAAAAGTAACTCACTCATCATCTCACCATTCTCATAATCATACCCCCAGTCATTAATGGATACCCATTATGACTATCAATCCCATACCATGTTTTTAAATTAGTTTTGTCATCAATAAACCTTGATGAAAAAGAAGAGGCCATATTACTCATCAACTCATCAGAAAACAATGAAATTAACCTTAACCCAGTTCATAGTAGTATCTAAATAAACCTAACTAACCCTTATTTTAAAAAATCCTCAAATTTTATTGATTCTATAAAACCCTAATTTTTAAAATTGAATCCCAGAGATGAAGTTGATACTAGAAATCTAAGACATGCAAAACAAACCCACATCACAAAAAGTTTGTAAAGAAATCTTGCAGAATATTCATTCAAAAAAACTAAAGATAAGATTAATTATTACCTGCTGCAGTGGAAAGTGGAAATAGCCAAAGCCCAAAGGAGGAAGAAGCAGCTATGGTTGAAGAAGAAGGAGGAGAAGGGGAAAAACCAAAAACACAAGTTGATTCGATTTGATTAGCAACACCTCTTCTGGTTTCAGTTGGAGAAGCTACAAACTGCTGGAGGTGGAGCGTGGAGGCGGAGGAGGCTAGGGTTCTGTTGAGAAAATTGGAAGAGAAATGAATTAGGTTAGAGAATAAAGCTTATATATGAAGGGTAATATAGGGTGTAGATTAAATCTATCAAAATCTATATCAACGGTGCTAACTACTCGGTTTTACATGGCATAACGGTTCGGTTTTTAGCGAAACCAAAACCGAAACGTGACTACCTGTTTCTAGATTATTTTTTTTCCAAAACCGTTCCATTAACAAACGGTTCGGTTCGGTTTTGCCCTATTCGATTCGGTTCGGTTCGGTTTCCGTGGAAACCCGTTACCATGTACAGCCCTAGTCTCGACCTAGATTTATGTTAAGACATAGACATCTATATAAACACCCATCAGTTGATAGGAACTGCCTTAATTTTAATTTTTAAATAACATTTCTGGATTATAGATAACACTTGTAGCTGAAATGGTAGTTTTACCCCTTTGGAATGATTTCTTCTTCTTTTGTTCCATATGACTCCAAAGTACCTAAAAACTCAAAAACAAATGTATTACGTATAATTTACAAGAAAAATAGCAAAGAAAACATAATCAATCGATAGTAATTAAGGTGTTTTAGAAACCTATCAAATTTCCCCACACTTAGACTTTGTTAGTCCTCGAACAAACTAAACCAAACTAAAAATACAACAACTCTGTTTTGTTGAGGGTACGATTACACTTAGCATGTGTAACAAGCCTTTAAACCCCTAGGTGTCCCTAGTGGACGAGTTATAGTCTCGTGTGGGTTGACTAGAGATATACCCACAAAACCTACTCTAACTTTCAAATATCCCAAAGCACATGCATCCAAAAAGCTAAAAGGACATAAATTTTTTGCACACTAATAATAAGAAGTTAGATTATCAAAGAATATTATTCTCATGCTTAACTATTGAGTTAGAAGAAAACCACCCTATGAAAGAATTCAGATTCGAAAGCGATCGACTGTTTCTGCCCCACCTATAGGGTTTTATGATATTGACACTCAATAGACGCACTTTATGGTTCTCATGTATGCAGGAAGTAATTAAGATAGAAATCCTGCACACGTTGAATGGTAGGAAGGGAAAACCTTCCGAATTATCTTTGAATATCCCGTAGAAACGTGAGAAGAAAAATACATGTTTTCTGATGATCTCTACGAAAAAGAAATCAACCACTATGCAAGGATGAGAATGCTCACTCGCTTCTCATTCAATCTACAATCAACACCACTCTCACAGCGTCCTATAAAAACGTATTCAGCTTCAACTGTAGATGATGAACTCTTGAACTTCATAAAACTTCCACAATTTCTAACTTTTTTCTTCTCATATTCTTGTTGCTTAAAACTTATTTGTAGATATCTTCTTTCCCACGGCCTTAACAAATAAATACAAAAGGAAATATACACTAAAACAATAAAAATAAATAATTTTTCTTTTTTTTTTCTTTTTTTTTGTTTTTTTTTTGAGAGAATGAAATAAGAAATACAAACTTAAAAATAAAAATTAAATTAAAACATATGATAAACTAATATGGCCGTGGGGAAAGGACTTTACCACTTGATTCTTTACAACTTGTATTGTCTCAGTATCATAAACTTCACAAAAATTCACTTCTTTATATATTCTTCGCTCTTGTACATAAGTTCTTCAACTAGGATATAAAATTAGCTCTTTCTTGTACCGTTGCTTATAAACCTTGAACGTCTTCAACTTTCTTCAAATGTGTAATGTTCCGCTTGTTGATGATGATTGTGTTTCTATGAATCTGTTGTCGAAAGGGAGAGAATAGAGTGGTGCCAACTGCAAATCAAACTACAAGGTAAGGTTTTTTTACAATTCTGATGTCACCCTCATGATTGATAGAAATTAGCACTCAAGAGATCAAAAATTAGTGCTGAAATTGGTGCGAAGTTGGGTAGCTCATCATTCTACCCGGAATTAGCGTAAGATGACACACACTTTAAAGGAGAATTTTTAGACATCTACAAAGAATTGAAGGTATGGTGCCTCGCTTGATGTAATAATATGTTCTCTCTAATAATGTATTCTCTCCGCACCTAATTTGCCACCGGCGGTTTGAGTCCTTTTTTGTCAGATCTAGCCTCTCAACAACTAAGAAACCCGAATATAGTTCTCTAATACTTCTAAGTTCAGTTATTTCGGTAAGAACTCCGTATGTAAACGTATCTAGAAGTATACTAAGTGACTCTAAAATATCTAAAAGTTGGAGGTTTCATGCAAATAAGTTTAAAATTTTCTACCTAAAAGTGAATACTTAAGAATTTTATATGCTTAATACTCCCCCACACTTAAACTTTACATTGTCCTCAATGTAAATTGACTTATCCAATATAAAATCAAGGTGGGAATCCTATAATGATATGAAAATTCAGAAAAATAACAAGAAAAAGTACAAGAAATACTAAACCAATGGGTTGCCTCCCATGCAGTGCTTGGTTTAAAGTCGTCAGCCCGACTCTCCACTTGTATGCCTCTACCCCTTCAGAAGGAGTGCTTCCATATAATTTCAGCCTTCCACAACTTCCGAAGTGAAATTCTCATAATATGGTTTCAACCGGTTCCCATTAACTTTTGGATGCTTGCCTGTAGCCAAACTACGGATTTCTACTGCACCATGGGAAAAAACATTAAGCACAATAAAAGGATCAATCCAACGAGAACATAATTTATCGGGAAATAATTGTAAACGAGAATTAAACAAGAGCATTTTCTGTCCAACACAAAACTGTTTTTTAGAAATCATATTATCATGAAATGCCTTCGTCTTTTCCTTCTAAATACGCGAGATTTCAAATGCATCATTATGAATCTCTTCTAGCTCATGTAGTTGTAACTTCCTTTGTTGTCTCGCATCATCCATATCCATATTACATTGTTTAATAGACCAAAAAGTTTTATATTCAAGTTCAACGGAAAGATGACAAGTATAAAGGGAGACATCCCGATAGGAGTCTTGTATGTAGTTCTATAAGCCCACAACGCATCATTGAGACGTAAATTCTAATCCTTCCTTGTAGGGTTCACCGTCTTTTCTAAGATGGATTTTGATTCTCGGTTGGAAATTTCATCTCGTCCGTTAGTTTGAGGATGGTAAGGTGTTGCAATCCTATGCAAAATATTGTACCTTCTCAACAAGTCCCGAAAGAACCTGTTTCGAAAGTGTGATCCACCATCGCTAATTACGGATCTCGGAGTCCCAAACCTTACAAAAATATAATTTTTGACAAAATATGTAACCACTTTAGAACCATTAGTACGGGTGGCTATTTTCTCCACCCATTTAGAAACATAATCAACAACGAGGAGAATATAGAAGTTACCAAAATAGTTAACAAAAGGACCCATAAAATCAATGCCCCATACATCAAAAATTTCAACCGATTGAATATAAGTTTGTGGCATTTGATTTCGATCACCTAGATTGCCCGTTCTTTGGCATCTATCACAAGTAATACAAAACAGATATGCATCTTTGAACAAAGAAGGCCGATAGAAACCACTCTCAAGAACCTTGAGTGTGGTTCTCTTGAGTCCAAAGTGTCCTCCACAAGCATAAAAATGAAAAAAAGACAAGATACAGTGGAATTCAGATTCGGGAACACACCTACGTATTATTTGGTCACTACCATGTTTCCATAATTATTGATCATCCCATATGTATTGGTTCGTTATTCTCTTAAGTTTGTCTCTCTCAGCACGAGATAAGTTACTAGGGAATTGTTTAGAAACCAAATAATTAACAATATTAACATACGATGGTTCCACGACAATGATTGATAAAAGTTGCTTATCCTGGAAACTTCCACGCAATGGGACAACTTCCTCGTCTACAGTAAGCCGACTCAAATGATCAGCAACAATGTTCTCAATTCATTTCTTGTATTTTTGATTTCGATGTCAAACTCTTGTAAGAGTAGTATCCATCTAATGAGCCTTGGTTTCGCATCCTTCTTTGTAAGTAGGTACCTAAGTGTTGCATGATCATAAAAAACAACAACTTTCGTACCAATTATATAAGAGCAAAAAATTTCTAATGCAAAAATAATGGCTAAAAACTCCTTTTCGGTGGTGGTATAATTTTGTTGGGCCTCATTGAGTGTTCTAGAAGCATAATAAATAGCATGGGGTAGCTTCCCAATATGTTGCCCCAACAAATCACCAACCGCATAATCACTAGCATCACACATTAGTTCAAAAGGTTTGCTCCAGTCCAGTGGTCTAATGATAGGGGTTGTTATCAAAAGTTCTTTCAAACGATTGAATACCTCCAAACACTTCTCGTCGAAGTTAAAGACCACATCTTTTTACAACAAGTGACACAAAGGTGATGAAATCTTGGAAAAATCCTTGATAAACCTACGATAGAATCCTAAAAGCACGATCTCTCTCATGATAGTGGGAGGTTTAAGAACACGAATAAGATCAATCTTAGATTTATCTACTTCCAACCCTTTAGAATATATAATATGTCCTAAACAATTCCATGAGTTACCATGAAAGGACACTCCTCCCAATTAAACACAAGGTTTATTTCAACACATCGTTCAAGGATTAAAGAAAGATTGTTCAAGCATAGGTCAAAGGAATCACCAAAGACACTAAAATCATCCATGAATACTTCGATAATGTTTTCAACATAATCCTAAAAGATACTTACCATATACCTTGGAAAAGTAACGGGAGCGTTACACAAACCAAACGGCATCCGTTTATAGGTAAAAGTGCCAAACGGGCATGTAAAAGTGGTTTTCTCTTGATCTTCCGGCGCTATCACAATTTGATTATAACCTGAATAACCATCAAGAAAGCAATAGTGAGAGTGTCCGGATAAAATCTCTAACATTTGATCAATAAAAGGTAAGGGAAAGTGACCTTTTCTAGTGGTTGTATTCAATTTCCGGTAATCTATACAAACTCTTCAACCGGTTTGCACGCGAGTTGGTACAAGTTCATCCTTATCATTTTGCACCACCATAACGCTTGACTTCTTTGGTACCACTTGTACCGGGCTTACCCACTTACTATCGGATATGGGGTAGATAACTCCCATATCTAATAGCTTGAGAATATCTTTCTTCACTATTTTCATCATCGGAGGGTTCAAACGGCACTGAGCTTCCCTAGTTGGTTTTGCACCTTCCTCAAGAAGTATTTTATGCATACAAACAACGCCTTGATATCGGAAATTGTCCATCCTATGGCTGCCTTGTACTTTCTTAGCACCCTAAGAAGTCTTTGTTCCTGCAATTTCGTAAGCTCATTAGAAACTATAACCGGTTACTATTTCTTCTCACCTAAGTACAAGTACTTTAAGGTATCCGGGAGAGGTTTCAATTCTAGTTTTGGTGCCTGTAAGATAGAGGTTACAATATTTTCATCAGAACATGGTAAAGATATAAACAAAACACTATAGTAATTTGGGTCCTCTTGAAGTGAATTGAGATCACCAAGGGTTTCCCCAATTTCATTACCACACTCCATATTCTTATCAATTGGTTTAATGAGAACGGTTTCTAGAGCATTTAAACCATTCAATTCAAATATTTGTTGCGCTAGAGTATCAGTAACATCAATGGAAAAACATGAATTAACATCACTAGGATATCACATCGTCTCAAAAATGTTGAAACGTATTTTTTCTCCATCAAACTCCATAGTTAACATCCCCTTGTTAACATCATGACGGTTTAGCCGTTCTCATAAAGGGACGCCCAAGCAACAACGGTGTGGATGAATCCGGAAATCCATCATTCATCTCTAGCATATAAAAGTCAGTTGGAAATACAAGTTGATTAACCTGCACAAGAACATCCTCAACAATACCCTTAAGTTAAACATTAGACCGATCCGCTAGTTGCAAAACAATACCAGTATTCTTAAGAGGACATAAATTCAAAAATTCATAAATTGATACGGGCATAATATTAACGGATGCTCCTAAGTCTAGCATAGCTTTTGCAAGTTTAGTGTTACCAATAGTAATGGGAATTTCAAAACTACCGGGATCTCTATATTTGAGTGAGAATTTCTTGCAAGATTGCCAAAGAATTCTCCCCCCACACTCATTACCTTATTACCGGTGAGTCTTTGTTTGTTGGTACCTAAGTCCTTCAAACACCTTGCATACTTGGGAACTTGCTTGATAGCATCAATGAGAGGAATATTCACTTGTATCTTCTTGAATATGTCCAAAATCTCCTTGTCTTCTTCCACCTTCTTGGAATTAGCAAATCTACGAGGGAAATGTAAAGGAGAAACGTAAGTAGAAACATGAGTTTGGGTTTAGATTTAGGTACCTCATGTATTTGGGGAGAATCAACATTTTTCCCCTCCAAAATTGGCTCTTTTTGAGTCTCCTTATTGCCCGTAACAGTAGTTTCAGGTTGCACAAGTTGTGTACCACTTCTCAATGTAACATCATTAACGTGTCTCTCTCGGGTTAACAAGAGGTTGAGAAGGGAGTTTCCCACTATTTTGTGACTGCACTTTATTCAACTCACTATCTATAGAACCAACTTGCGTTTGTAGGTCTTTAATTGCATTATCGGTCCTTTGCATGAACGCTTTCAACATTTTTTCCAAACTTGGATTCTGAATTTGAGGTTGTTGCGTTGGCTGGAATTGTTTGTTGGAATCCCGTTTGGTTGTTGAACTGCAACTTGCTTGTTCGCATAAATAAAGTTGGGGTGATCTCTCCATCCCGGATTGTAAGTGTTGGAATTAGGATCATACCTTATTTATTGATTTGGGAAGATGGTGTTAGCTTGTTCATTACCGTCTTCAATAGTTGAAGAAGATGGTACCACCGCGGCTACAATTTCTTGCATTATTGATGCCATATTCCCTATTTGTTAGTGGATTTCGGTAACTTCACTACTTCATTAACTCTCCTTGTGAGTGGTTCCGACCCACGGTGTGAGAATTATTGAGAATTTGCTGTCATGTTCTCAATTAACTCTCTCGCCTGTGTTACCGTCTCGTTTACCAATACACCACCACCTGCAAAGTCAAGGAGGTTTCTATCACTCGGTTGAAGACCTTCATAGAAGTACTGAATTATCATTAAGTCGCTGAATTGGTGATGCGGACAGCTGGCCACCAATCTCTTATAACTTTCCCATCACTCATATAGTGTCTCTCATGCCATTTGCTTGATGCTACAAATCTCTTTGCGAATATGTGTTGCCTTTGATGCACGAAAGTATCTCTTTAAGAATAATTTCTTCGTATCGGTCCATGTTGTAACACTATTAGGAGGCAAATAGTACAACCATTCCTTGGCAGTGTCTACTAACAAGAAAGGAAAAGCTCGTAGCATGACTCCATTTGAGTCAGTTTCAGCAGGTAGCATGGCCATGACTATGGTACGAAAGTCCGTAAGATATTTATTTGGTTCATCACTAGTCATTCCATGAAACTTGGGCAGCTCACGGATTAATCCTAGTTTGATCTCGAAGGTTGATGTAGTTTGAATACACCATTGCTGCATATCTAGCTTGTGAGAAGCTAAATCTTTGAGTGTACAGTCACCCATTACTTCTTGTTCTTCCTTTATGTCTGAATCTGCAAATTCACTTGTCGATGAACGAGGAAGAGGAGTGTTAACCGCTCGAATGAAGTCTTTTAGTAAAGGTCCTGATCGAAGACGTATACCAATGAGACTTGGTCTACCCTCTTTAAACATTCACCAAAGAAATAGTACCTGAAAACAGATTCTAGAAAAATTAAGTTAAAAACTGAAATAAGAAATGAAAAGCAAAATAACAATCCACTGCCTCCCGGGTAACAACATCAAAATTTGATGTATGTCGTACCATGTCAAAATTATATTCACTTTCTCACTTACAAAAGATTTATTATGAAGCTAGAGTAAGTAAGTGTTCGTTCCACGGGAGGCTATTGTTGTTATTCAATTTCAATTTCTTAAGTAACAAAGGAGGATTTTTCAGAATTTTTGAAAATAATAAAAGCTAAAACGAGAGTAAAGTAAATAGTAGAAAGTAATCAAGATGATGAAGATATTGGTTAAGGGATTATATCATTCATAAACATGTAGTTTTCTCAATAATTAGAATTGGTATTTAATCTTTCATTTTCAAAAACCCTAGAATACCTTGATCGCAAGAGTATCCCGTTTATTTCTGAAAATCATCACAAACACATTAAAAAGATGCGAATATGAATCTACCTAGAAAATAACTCAACGTGTAAAAAGCACTAATCAAGTTTAATTCCCCATGAACATTAAGTTTTGTGAAATAAGGTTAATCAATGTAATTGAACGTGAAAAACACACTAATTCAATTTAACAAAGGTTATGATTCATATGTGTTTGCTAGGATGTATCACTACAAGCAACAACCACACATATACTACTTGAAATTAGAATTCGTAACCTTTTTCGTATTAAAAACCTTAATTTAGTTTTAGAAATGAAAACAAGTCAAATTGATTCTGGACTCAACCAACGAAGTGTTCAAATCATGCAAAATTTATAAACAATAAATCATAAACGACAAATATTGAGACAAAAATAATGTATTAATCAAATACCATGTTTGAGAAATCAACTTTAATCATTAACCAATAATATGTATTTAGTTACTCATAGCTATGGAGTTCACAAAATTTAATTGAGTTAAAGAAGATGAGAAACAAAGCAAACCCTAGATGTGTGGAAGAGAATAATATCCTTTGCTCCTTGCTCCCAAACATTAGTTGTCAAAGTGTATAGAAGTTGTAGAGAACTCTCTCTCTTATAGCTCTTCTAGTTTCCAATACTAGGTCAAATTCTTCCTCTCCAAGTCATAATCCAAGTCCAATAAGTCTATCTACTAACCCATTAAGCCCATGAATAAGAATAAAACTCCTAAAAAATTTGTCCAAAATTGGTCGTCGAAGGTCCAGAAAAGTGGCCGGAAAAATCCTCCGAATAGTGTCTTAGGTGACTGGAAAATTGCCACCGGCCATCCTAGTCAACTAACGGTCAACAGTTAAATGTAAAGGTCAGAAAACGGTCAAGGTCACATTGAGTTAGCCAAGTCAGCTGGTCTGACTCGGTCTGAGTAGGTCTTAGTTAAGTGAGCCGAATCGGACTCAGTGAGTTGACTCGATGAACTGAAAATCCAGCAGAGTCTCGTCTGTTCTGGGTGGTTTCCGGCCAAATTCAGGCCATTCTTTGGTCCTTCCCTGCTATCCTAACTAGGGCTGCACAAAGCCGACCCAACCCGCCAACCCGACCCGCACCCACCCAAAATTACCCGACCCGCACCCGGCCAGCCGATGAACGGGTCGGGTGCGGGTGATTTTTTTAAAACCCGACTTCTAGTGGGTCGAGTGCGGGTGATAGCTCTTCTCACCCGACCCGATCCGACCCGCCCACCCGCCATTCATTTCTATTTTCTTTTCTTCCTTCATCGACTTCTTCTCTAAAGTCTAAACTAAACAGCAACAACTCATTCAGTTCTTCTCTGATATCTTCCTTCAGACAACTGACCTTTGCCTACGACCATCTCCTTCTCCAACGACGACCATCAGCATACCATCTGCTCTTTTATCTTCTTTTTTTTCTTCAATATTTATTCATCTTCCTTTGTTGGCTTGGATGATGTCATGACTATCACCACGGAGCTCATCAGGTGATTCAGGTCTGGGTTTGATAGGTAATAATTATTTTAACAAATCAATATTTCCGGTTTATATTCATGTGTTTGATTATTTTTTTGTTAAATTTCAATCAATTAATATAGAAATTAGTTTTGGGTCTTTTATCAAGTTAGGGTTTATATTATTATTGTTAACATATTGGATTTTTGGAATCTGAAGATTTTTCAGTCAATTCATATAAAAATTAGTCTTGGGAGATCTTTAATTTTGTGATTTGATAACATTTTTTCTAGGAAGTGACCTGATTATCATCTTCACTGTCAGCACCAGTGCACCACAGCTCTGAATCCTCCGATCGATTTTGCCTAACATCACAAATTTGAATTGGTAAGTAATTTGATTATATTCCTGTATTTGATTATAGTTTTGTTACACTTTGTTTCATTTTACCAAGTTAAGGTTTATATAGTTACTATTAACATATTGGATCTTTAGAATCCAAAGATTTTTCAGTCAATTTATATAGAAATTAGTGTTATGCAATCTTTAGTTTATATTAATCGAAAAGTGGAGTGGTTTGTGATAGAATTCAGTGTCTATTTGATTAGTTGAAAAAAGATACAAAGTCTGAGTGGCTAAGGGTAGTTTAATCTAATTGAAGATGTATAAAGGTTAGAATGAGTCTGATGCCAAAGAGAACGTACTGTTTGTAGTCTGTTGTGCTTGGCTCACATCTTGTTTACCTGAAAGTTTCAAGGTTGGCCAATATAATGTGGCTGATATAGTGTTTATGTACAGTGAGCCTGCAATTATTCTTAGCTTTATGTGTGCATCAGTTAGGAAATAGGGGTCTAGTGATTTAGTCTGATGTGCTAGGCCTAGTGAACCACATCATATCTATCCAAAAGTTTCAAGATGTGGGTATGCGCAACTTTATCGATTTTTCAATTTCATCTGCAGCAATCATATTGCGTCGAAGCTGTGCACATTTGAAACATTCATATGAAAGAAAATATGCTTCTCCATGCTGTTGTAGTATCAATTATGCTTCTTTCCACCTTAGTTTGATAAACTATGTAACGTTACAGGGAAGGTTTTATGTGACTTCATAAACTTGTAGTATCACATAAACTCTTGCTTTTATGTGACTTCATTTACTTCTTTAAATTATTGATTTGAGGAGAAATTATGTAGCCCTTTCATCGCGGACAGTTTCTATTTAATACTTACAGTAGGAGAAATGTTAAGCTTCAGCAGGTGCCCATTACTTTAAACCCCACAAAGCTAGTTCCTAACTCTTAAAGCTGGCGGCTGAATCAATTCCTTGTCAAAGTAATCGGCATGTTGTATGGTTAATAATCAATTCCTTTTGGAAGAGTCTCTAATCTAAAATAATATTCCAAACAGAGCTTTCTTTTAATGCTAAAATATTTTGCATTGTATAGACATTTTCTTGATGTTTCTTTGATTCATAGAAAATGTTTCTTTGGTTCATACTTCACGAGTAGGATTCTGGCATAACTATTTCCATATTGACGTTTCCATAGTTTCTGCTGCTCTGAGGTTTTGAGGGTAGAATAATGTGTAGTCTAATGTATGATTGTGTGCAATTTGCTTACGAGGTTTAAATATTATCTTGGACATAGGGGCTCTGTTTTAAATTTTGATAGTGGTTTTAGGTTTCAGGTTCCAACTTTTATCTCTACTTTGGTCACGATAGGTGGTTGCAGATGCAGGACATTCTGCAAATGAACCAGGAGGTCTAGGAATAGCTGCTGAACTTGTTGCAGGCTTGAAGCAAACGACAATCTCAAGCACATACTGAAAAGGGATGGAACTTTTACTAACTAGCCATAGTCAGAGTCCAAGACAATCAGAAAAAAATTGCATCAGATTCATCAACAACTCCTTGTTTCATATTATTATACGTGTATAATGTATGCATCTGGTGGAATTCTTTACATATAATTTTTGATCATGTCTCTTAATTTTACTACATACATTAGAATTGGGTGATGAACTTAACTACATTTTGGTTTAATGGGAGGCTTCTTTGGTCAATCTCTCTTGTTTGGTCAGGCTTAAGAGGGTTTAAAATTTGGAAAAAAATAGATTTAGAAGTTTAGAACTAATTAGAAAAAATTTGTTTTAGAATTTGTGCAGTCTGGACGGGTGACCCGCACCCAACCCGCTTAAAGTCGGGTCAGACCCGACCCGACCCGTCCTACGGTGGGTTGGGTGCGGGTGAAAAATTGGTCATCCGCCTTTACAGCGGGTCGGGTGCGGGTGAGGCCAAACCCGACCCGACCCACCCGATGTGCAGCCCTAATCCTAACATTCATCTACACAAACCCATTCCCAATTCACAATTCTGGATCACGGTAAACAACTGCAACACCGAACTGAAATCATCCCTTCAGCAACATCAATAATTCAATTGCAGCACTCAACCCACACATCCATTCCATATCAAACTTAGATCCACTATCTGCCAACGAAATTCAATCACAAACCGTTGCTGAAATCCTAATCCGTCTTCCAATCAAACTAAAACCCATTTTCAATTCATAAGAAATATCATCTTCTAACACAGCATCAACCTACCATCTTCTCCATTTTCTTTCACAGTCAACAACGAAAATCCACTTTAATCAATCTTCTTTTCTTTATTGTAATCACAACCAACAAACCCAACTCTCAGTTCTTGTTCTTGATCTTGAAGCAGCACCATTCACCATCTCAGATTCATTCAAACATCATCAAATCCCCTTTCTTCCCATTCCTGCTTTTCTTTCACAGATTCATTAGCAATATACCCTAACTGAATTTTGTATTAGGATTTCTTGAATACAAAAGAAATCAGATTTTTTCATTAAAGATTTTAACGGTTACAGTGTACAATTCATAACTACACATACACTTTAGTCTACTAGGATGTATCACGTGAATGCATGTGATTCCAGGCTGTATTAGACAGTTGGATGGGTGAGTCAGCTATATGAGTCATCATTACCTATTATCCCCCCTCAAGCTCATGTTGGGATGTAGACAATATTGAGCTTGTCACGAAGAGTGCTGAATCTTGGGCTTGGAAGACCTTTTGTAAAAATGTCAGCTAGTTGGGCTGTTGTATGTACATAGAAGACTTCCAAGTTGTGTGTATGGAGCATTTCCCTCACAAAGTGATAGTCTAGATGTACATGTTTCATTCTTGAATGTTTCACTGGATTTGATGCTAGATTAATTGAGCTAATTTTGTCACAACCTATCCTTGGGATCCCTGTTGCTTTGAAATGTAAGTCATTGAGTAGATAACATAACCATACTATTTCTGCCGCAGTATGAGCTAGTGTTCTATATTCCGCTTTCGTACTTGATCTAGCAACCGTTGTTTGCTTCTTTGAAGTCCATGAGACTAAGTTTGAGCCAAGAAATATGCAATAACCTCCTGTGGATCGGCGGTCGTCCACACATCCAGCCCAATCCGCATCTGAATAACCCACTATTGATGTTGATCCTTTTGTGAACTGAAGCCCATGTGATATTGATCCCTTGATATATCTTAAGATTCGTTTTGCTGCTTCTAGATGGCCTGTTCTTGGTTCATGCATGAATTGACTAACAAGGTTTACAGCAAAAGTGATGTCTGGTCGTGTCCATGTCAAATATTATAGTGCTCCTACTAACAATCGGTACTCGGTTGGATTTGGAAAGATGTCTCCAGAGGTTTTGCTTAATGATGTTGTCACTGCAATGGGAGTATTGCATAGCTTGCAACCTTCCCTTTTGAATTTTTTTAGCAAGTCCATTGCATACTTTGCCTGACCCAGCCTCAGTCTTGTCTCATTTCTTTCCACTTCTAAGCCCAAGAAATATTTGACATTACCCAAGTCTTTAATTGGGAAGATCAGCTGTAAGTTTGTGATCACCTTCTGTATATGATTCTTTGAGCTCCCTGTAAGTAGTATATCATCCACATATGCTAGTGCTATAGTGATTTCTGTTTTCTCATGATGGACAAACATTGAAGTATCTGCATTGGATTGCTTAAAACCAAGAATAGTTAGACTGTTGCTCAGCTTTTCATACTAGGCCCGTGGAGCCTGCTTGAGCCCATAGATGGCTTTGTGTAATAGGCAAACAACTTTGGGCCTTGCTGGGTCTATGTATCCTGGTGGTTGGGCCATGTACACTACTTCCTTGAGATCACCATGTAGGAATGCATTTGAGACATCTAGTTGAGTTATTGTCCATGTGTATTGTATAGCCAGGGCTAAGATTACTCTGATGGTAACAGGTTTTGCTACTGGGCTGAAGGGGTCTTCGTAGTCCAGGCCTGGCTGCTGATGGTATCCCTTTTCCACTAATCTTGCCTTGTGTCTTGCCACAGTACCATCTGTGTTGTATTTCAAACGAATTACCCATTTGCATCCCACTATATTTGGTTGCTCAGGTGGATCCACTAAAGACCAGGTTCCTGCATCTATTAGGGCCTTGTATTCATTTGCTGCTGCTGTACACCACTCTGGTACTTTGTTTGTTGTGGTAATACAAGTAGGTACTGGGGTAAGTGCACTTATAAATGCTACATTCAAAGGATATCTTGTTGATGAAAGAGACTTTGGCTTGCTAATTCCTGTTTTCCCCCTGGTCAGCATGTTGTGACTATTCTGAACTGAGATAGATGTAGCAGGCACTGTTGTTGATAGCTCTAAATGATTGTCTGTTGATGTTGAACTTACTTGAGGTTCACTTGTTGAGGATGAATACAGCTCAGTAGATACAGATTTAATCAAATTAGAGAAAGGAAAACTATTTTCATCAAAAGTAACATGCCTTGAGATGTATACAATACCAGTAGTAGGGTCTAAGCTTCTGTATCCTTTATGTTGTAAGATATAGCCTATGAAGACACAGCATTTACTTCTCTGTTGTAGTTTATTAGTGGTGTATGGTTTTAACCATGGATAGCAACTACAGCCAAAGACCTTGAGAAATTTGTAGTCTGGTACCTTTCCAAATAATTTTTGATAGGGAGACAGAAACTCTATTGATCTGGTAGGAACTCTATTTATCACAAAATTTGATGTCTGTAATGCATCGACCCATAATGATGTTGGTAACCGAGATTGAGAAAGTAGAGTCCTAGTGATGTCAAGAATATTTTTATGCTTCACTTCTGCTACTCCATTTTGTTCTGGAGTATGTGGACAAGTTAGTTTATGGGTGATGCCTCTAGTGTCACAATAATCTTTCAGAAACTGGTTGATGAATTCTCCTCCATTATCAGTTCGTATTGTGACTACAGAATGAGACAGTAATTTTTCTACTCTAGTAACAAACAGAACAAACAGATGTTTAAAATCAGACTTGGATGCCAGTGGTAAAACCCAACAATACTTTGAATATTCGTCTATTATATTTGCATAGTACAAGTTGCCTGCTTCAGAAGCTACATGGCATGGAACCCAGAGGTCCATATGTAATAGTTGAAGAGGCTTATTAGCAGAAGTTTGAGATAGACTAAATGAAAGTTTATGACTCCTACAGAGTTTACAATCCATACATGAAAGTGGTGTATGACTAGGATTAGGTATATGTAAGTGATGACATAACCTTTGCAGTGTCTGAAACAATGGATGGCCAAATCTTCTGTGAAGGATGAGGTTTTCAGTGAGTATGGAGGAATGAGCTTGTGGAGCATGATGCGAATTGCTGAATGTAATTGGGTAGAGACCGTTTCTATGTGTACCTCGGAAAAGTAATTTCCCCGAGGTCTTGTCCTTGACATAGAAACCAGAAGAATCGAAAGTTAAGGAACAATTGTTGTCATTAGCAAACTTATGTATAGATAGAAGATTACGAGAAGCACTAGGAACAACAAGTACATTATTAAGATGGAAAGAATTAGTACCAGAAAGTTTACTAGAATGTCCTTGATGAGTTATCTGCATACCTTCACCATTTGATGTTTGTATGATTTCTGTGCCATCATATGCAGTGCACTCTTGCAGGATTGTACTATCAGAAGTGATGTGGTTGGTTGCTCCACTGTCTGTGATCCATTCCTCCTCTCCAAAGATGTCTGCTGCAGCAAGCATTGCTGTGAGATTTGATGGTGGTGTTCTTCCTTGATATGTGAAGTTGAGCCTTTGGGTGCAGGTTGTGGCAATATGTCCAGGAATGTTACATATTTGACACACTGGCTTGATCTGCTGATATGTGCCTCTCTCTGATATTTGTTTGTTGAAAATTGCTGGATTTGGAGTTCTGTGGCCAAAATTAGATCCTCTCTGATTATTCCTGTGGAAAACACGAGAATATGTGGATGAAGGTCTTGTGTAATTTCTTCCATAGTTAGTAAGGAAGGCTTTTGCTTGGTGCTCCCTCTTTTGTTCTTTTCCCTTTCTTGTTTTACTGTTTCTTCACTCTGCATATTGTTATGGAGTTCAATGCAAGAAATTGGAGGATTTCTGTGTCGCATTGAAGTTGCAAAGGGTATGTAGTCATTGTTTAAAGCCTTGAGAGTAATCACTACTAGTTCTTTGTCACTTACTATTTCTCCAGTGGATGTTAGTTGATCAGATAGACTCTTTATTTCATTGATCAGAGAAGATACATATTTTGTTCCTTGAGTGATTGAGAGTAATTTGGTTCGTAGTTGGATAGAGTGAGTTGATGATGCTCTACCAAAACGGTTTTCGATGTCTTTCCAGAGAGAAGCTGATGTTGATGAATGCATGAAATAGGCTAAGATTGAGTCAGAAATAGTGGAGTGGATCCACATGGTTATTATGGAGTCTTCATCAATCCACTCGGTGTATAACGGATATTCAACGTTATTTTGATCATTTCTAGGGTTAGTGAACTGTGGAGGACATTTGAAAGATCCATCCAAGAATTTTTTGAGCTTGTATTTTTGTATGATTTGATTTAACAGATTTTTCCAGATGAGAAAATTATTTTCTGTCAGTTTCAGATGAACGAAGTTGTAAAGTTGATTGAGAGGAATTTTTGATATGTAATTTGAAGATGAGGTTTCCATGTTAGAAGAAGAAGATGATGGAAAAGTTTCAATCATGTGTTTGGTGAAGAAAAATAAGGAAGATTATCAAGATCCGATGATAGATCTGTGATCTTTAGATCAGTAGCCGGAGTGATCAGATTTTACTACAAAGAAGATTTCTGGTTAAAAATTATCAAGATCGGATTTCATCCACTTGATAGTAGAGAACCAGAGATCTAGCTTGTACTAGTATGATCAGTAAAGAAATATCTAGTCAGAGAACGTTTCAGTAGAGTAAAGAAGATGAAGAGTGAAGGGAAAAATCAAATGAAAGAAGAATTACTTCTTCTTCTTTACCTCTGTTATATACTTGTGAAGAATACTCTCGAAAGATTGAGAGCATTAAAAGCATCCACTAACTTTTGTCTGCCACTCCTGCTGAATTTACTGCTAATTAAAGACCTCCACTAGGTTTTGTCTGGCATGCTTGCTCTATTTATTGAGGAAGGAAAGACGTGACTTGACTATACAATTTAATACTGACAATTTAATGCAGAAAACGTTGATTTCTTTGAGAAAAGTTTGAATCAATTGAACACGCGTTTGAGTAATTATTGTTTTCTGCTGTTGCTTCTGATGAGTAGTTGATTTAATCAAGAAAAGAAAAACTTACGTTTTCAAGAACGACTATTACTGTGTTTGATTCTTTCAAGAGTCATAGTGAATGCTTCTCTGATTGATGAAGACTGTATCGGTAGATGTAACTTTTCTCTGAGTCAAACTCCAATAAAGAATATTAAAGAATTCAATGAATCTTCTTTAACGTTTTCCCAAGAGACATTTCTCTGATACCATATTTGGATTTCTTGAATACAAAAGAAATCAGATTTTCTCATTAAAGATTTTAACGGTTACAGTGTACAATTTATAGCTACACATACACTTTAATCTACTAGGATGTATCACGTGAATGCATGTGATTCCAGGCTGTATTAGACAGCTGGATGGGTGAGTCAGCTGTATGAGTCATCATTACCTATTATTTTGAACAACCTCTCGACCTAACCCATCTCACAGAACCTCACCAACACCTCAAATCTCCATTGAAACTCTTCAACTGCTTCCATTTCACTGCTCGAGCTCAGAAACCCCATCTCAGATCCTTTAGTATCTTGTTCTCTCCCGATCTGATTCTTCTGCCAACAAACCACAACCCCGTTCTCACTCACCACTAACAACAACACCTCTATTTCTTCTATGTCTCTCTTTCAAACCCAATTTCTTCATCATCAACAAAACCCTAGATTCCATCTTCTCTCGCTGCCATCACCTTCTAGTTCACACGTAATCGAATTCAACCCTAAACCTAGCAATATCAGATTCATTCGAATCTCTTCTCTGGTGAACATCTCACAGCCAAGCTCAAATCACAGATCCAAGTATTGATTACTACTATTAGCAGCAACCACCAACCTCGACTAGATTCAAATTCATCTTCAATCTCTCTCTAATTCAACCACCATCTTCACTTCTCACTGAATTTCTTCATCTTTGATTCCTTCATCTTCTCAAGCCGGCGTGAGTACTAGAGCAGATACTGGTCCTGTTCTTGGCAAAAAAGAAAGAACAAAATGACTTTTCTCTTGGTCTCACCTAGATTTAGGTTAAGACATAGGCATCTATATAGGCACCCATCAGTTGATAGGAGATGCCTTAATTTTAATTTTTAAATAACATTTTTGGATTATAGATTACACTTGTAGATGAAATGACAGTTTTTCCCTTTTAGAATGATTTTTTTTTCTTCTGTTCCGTATGATTCCAAAGTACCTAAAAACTCAAAAACATATGTAATATGCATAATTTACAAGAAAAATAGCTAAGAAAGCATAATCAATCGATAGTAATTAAGGTGTTTTAGACACCTATCACTTGAAGAAGGGACAAAGAGTACAACACGATAAGTCCGGAATGATGCCTTCGTTGAATAACCATACATGGTATCCTTTCAATGTTACCTGGGTGATTAATGAAAACCTAGTGTTGAAACTCAATAATAGTATCAATATTGTTAGTTGACTTGTGTTGAAAACTGTTGTGATACAATTCTTCCTCCTTTCTGAAAGTTGTTTCACTTATCATATTATCATGCTTAATTCATTTCTTTGATTGTGATATTGTTTAGTAATATCAATACGGT
>JAJJMC010003557.1:5185674-5211274 GCA_023531435.1 Papaver californicum
GGGTTTAACGGCTTATTACATATGCTAAATGTAGTCGCGATTCCTGGGAAAGTGAGTTAGGATTTTACTATAGTAGATTTGCTCGAGGACTAGCAAATAGTAAGTTTGGGGGTATTTGATACACATTTTTTTGTCTAAATTGCGCTCGATTATCTATTTTGATAGTGTTTGATTTTGTACTTTTTAAGTTTTTTTTTATGTCTTTGTAGGTATTTTTGAGAAATAAACATTTAAGAAAAAATCGGTTCGAAAAGTTATAAAGGCACCCGGAAAATTACTAAAGGCACCCATGGATAATTCATAAAGGCACCCAACTCTTGGATTGGGGGCACCCCCTTCTTTGAATTTGAAACCGAAAATGGCAGGAAAATGAAAGCTACGTGAGAAAACTTCTGTGTTTATTTGTATTCGAGTTTTAAGGGATTCTAAACGTGTACTTGGTATCTCAAAGTAATTCAACAATCTAAACAACATTAATACACGTCACAAGACGCATTTCAGCCAAAAAAATTTCCACACAGGGATGAATCGAGCCGGAAACAGAGTTGTATTCTGTTTGGATTTATAAGTTTGAGAGTGATTTGGACTTTTTCTTTGGGTCCTTATCGTTTCACAAGACCTATTAGGGTTTACTAACCCTATATATATCGAAGAGAAGGGAGGAAATCAGGAGCAGAAACCACCGAAAGTTGACAGGAAAAAAAGTTTCTGCTGCAAAGAAGAAGAACCTGAAATGCATAAGCGCTCCACAAGTGTCGCTGATAGTGTCGGTGAAACAGTCGCATACGCAGCTGCTGAAGCACACTTATTCCTGAAGCACTTCAAGTCCGTCTTTCTTTCCTGTTCTCTTTTCCTTCTTTTGTAACACAGAGAACACTTCTCTGTATCGCTTATAAGCGTATCAAATCACCTGTGTTACCTCTATTTCACCATTGTAAGCACTTTTTGAGCAATAAAAGTCTATTTTGAGTGTGTTTCCATTACAATGAGCTAATCATCATCACTGGGGCGACGGAGGAAGCCGTTCATCCAATAATTGTGGTACCTTTTATTTTAATTATATTTATTCTATAATTCTTTTATTATTAATTGCTTGAATTAAAATTGAAAAAAATGGTTTTTCTCAAATAATTGTGTTTTCTTCTGATGGGTCATACTTGGTTTTTAAACTCTTGATGTCTCATGCTCTTATTAACAATTATTATTTTAAAAACCTATCTTTGGCATATTTAGATTAAATTGAAAATAAGAATTGTTAGATGTTATCACTGAAGTATTGGTGAATGGTGGAATCTTAAGCCCTAGTTTTTCTTCATCCATTTTAAAATCAAATTGTTTTAATTCTCTTTATTTTCTGTTATTAAAAATTAGGTCTAGAAATTAAATATTCACAAGTCTGAGAATCGAACCTATTTTACCACTATTAAAAATCACATCAATGTCATTGTTAAATTTCCTGACACCTTTGGACATATACAAACTGGTGAAATAAATTACCACAAACTCGATATTTGATCGGATTTCAAGCATCTTGTAAAATCTCTTATTTCATCAAGAGTATATATAATGTCCATATTGTCGACATAAATAGCTACAACTCTAAATCAGGAACTTTTCTCTGTGAGTATGTAGGACATAATACCTTACTTGTTTATCACTTAGACGGGTATGCCAAATTCTCCTAATTGTTTCAATCTATAAGTGAGAGTTTTACTCCTAAGTGCAAACGTACTCCGTGGTTTATAGTCATTTGATTTGGGCAACAAAAGGCTACCAGAAACTTTTTTTAAATATCTTTATCCCTTAATCCTTATAGAGATATGTAATAATCAACCACACACAAATGCTGCATTTCAAGTCCTTTTGAAACTACCAAGCTAACTAAGTAGCAGAACGATGTAACAATCATTACAAAAAAGTAAACAATTCTAGATCTTTGTGAGAAATCTCGCGCCACAAGGAGAGTCTTTATACTTTGAGACTCCATTCTTCTCAAGACGCTTTGTGACAAATAATCATATATGTCCACAGGCTTTACACTTGGTTGGATAACACTAATACACAAAGTACTTGTATATTTTTCAAAGAACCAAGTTCTACCTAGATTGTGCAGGGAAAATATGCTCTTGTTGAGATTAAGCAACAAGGAGCATGGTTCTATCTGATCGTGCTCTTTTTCCTCAAGCAACTGTATATGAAAATAATAAGCATCAATATGCTCGCATAGTTTTTCCATTGACTCGTATGCATTCTCATAATCCATTGGGATTTTAATGTTCTCTAGAATTGTTAAATTTCAGAGCAAAATTTCTATTTGATTCATGGACATAATTCAGAGACAATCTAATGAGATGATTTCCTTGATGATATGAATTAGGTTGTGCCTTACTCAACTACTCCGTTCTAGGTAAGCATTGATCGAACCTGGTGGTTTGTCCATGTTCCTTTATGGATCTACGGCCGCAACTACATTTCCACAAAGTGTGGTTACAACACTTTAATGTATATCCCTTATTGGGGATTTCTAACTTTGCAGGCATATATGCAGCTGGTAAGTGTGTTATTGTCACTTTAGCGATATCAGTGCATATTCTGAAAATCAATTATTCTTTTTTCCCTTCACGTTTACATTTATGGGGTACTAGAATCAATATGAGACAGACTGGAAACATACGACGATAATTTTTGTCGTTCCCTTAGAAATTCTTTTTTCTATCTCCCCTTAACGACGGGAAGATTGTCTCACCAAGTGACAATCCGCAGTTTTAGCGGTTAAGAGATCGCCTTCCAAAGGTTTTAAAGTGCGGATAATTGTCAGGAATCCATATCCAATATAACTACTTAATCGTTTTGATAATCCATCATATTATGATGTAGGTTCGTAATGGCACATATGCAGTACAACAAAAAATGCGTAAAAATACAAATGTCTGTCTTATGTCCAGTTACCAACTGGTACGCAGAAGTGGTTGACCAATAGTGGGTTCTAAAAATAAATAAAGCTGCATGCAATATGGCGTATCTCATGCAGTAATAGGAAGGTTGGTACACATAAGTACTGCTCTAGCTATCATCTGTAATCTTTTGATGGTAGCTTCTGCGAGACCATTTTGAGTGTGAATATGGGGTACGAGATGTTCAACGTATATTCCATTAGACATACAATAATCATCAAATCCTTTTGATGTGAATTCTCCAGCATTGTCAAGTTTGAGAGACTTGATTAGGTAACCAGGGTGGTGAGCCCTTAAACGTATAACTTGTTCCATGAACTTTGCAAATGCAGTATTTCTTATGGAAAATAATACAACATGTAACCAACGGGTCGAAGCATCTAGCAGAACCATAAAATACTTGAATGGCCAGCACTCTGGTGTATAGATCCACAAATATCATTTTATATCATCTGGAAAAAAAAGGATGTTGTATTTGGTATCTTTAGTGTAGGAAGGTCTCAATCATGTTTTTGCTAAAGAACAGGCTTTACAAAATAAATGATGTGCTTTTGACATAGTCAACGAAGAATAATGAGAATTAAGTTGTACATCACTTCCTTGAGAAGGCAAATATTGTGTTAGAATAATACTTTGACCAGTTAGTGGCTGGTGATTTTGCATTGTAACAGTCGTTTGTCCCATTTTTTTTTTGTTTTAAAAATAGGATGTTCTTGTGAGTTCTTCAAAACACAGATCATCATATCACGACTTAGATGCCCTAAGCGGTCGTGCCAAATCCAGTATGAGTCATTATTCAATAACTCAACGTTGGTAACAACATGAGATTCAATAATACAAATAGTAGTAAGGTACAAAGCCACTATATTGACTCATTAGTTTTTTTAAAATGTGTTTTCTTCCACATTTGTTATAGATAATATTTATATATTCAATTCCATTTTAGAACAAAGATCTCATGAGGCTGATACAAATAACGCTCTCGACGAGTTGTTATAAATCATGCTCTCAAGGAGCTTTCAGAAATACAAATTATGCTCTTAAAGAGTTTTTTTTTATGTTCTTAAGGAGCTGATACAAATAATGCTCATGCTATCAATGATCTATCATAGATCATTAGAAGTCTAGTTATGCTCTTAAAGGGATTTTTATACTCTCAAGTGGTACAAATTATGCCCTCAAGAAGTTAATTGTGGTTCCATGTCCATCTTTGCTGCAGGTACTCGTACTCTGTATAGAGACATACTATATGTCTTTCACCTTTTATGGTGTTTTGAAGACTTCTGAGTTGCCATCCCGTAGTTAGCTCCATGAGAGATCTATTGTTACAATGTTAGGTACCTGTCACTCGGATTCATAAATTATGATTATATATTCAATCATACATCAAGTGTACATATATAATTTAGGAAATATTTTTCTACTACTAGTAGATTTATATGAAGATGTATTTGTTGATGGTCGAATTATAACAAGGAAGAAAATTGTAATATTGCTTTTCGCTAAGTTGCAGAAGCGTAAAATAAATATGCATAATTTCTGACAAGCATCAGAATTATGAATACTACTTTTATCCCACATTCTGCAAGAAAATCGAGAAGGGATATTCAACTCCTGGCCAAATTAGCTTTGTAGCTTTTTCGCATATATATGTATGCATCACAGAAATTTCAGAGCTATAATCAATTAAATTCTCGTTATTTCATGTGCATTTATGCGAACTATTTGTATAAGATAGAATATGTTGATTATATAAAATTGTGAACATTCAGAATAGAGGCTAAGCCATATCTGAATAAAAATGCTAATTAGATGCATATCGTCTAATTGCAGAGTCGCATCAAGCATAATTTCAAGTTGCAAACTTCCACAGCTGAATCTCTTGAAAATGTTCTGTATGCACTGGATAAAAGTTAAGCATAAAATGATAACAATAAACCTAATACAATTGAGAAACTCTAAACAAGCCATAAATATGGCCACGACATTAACAAATATCGAAGCTAGTGGTGCATAGCTAATAATCATGGCACTAGCAAGTGCTAGCCTTGGAAAACCCTAGTGACACTCTCAATACCAATAAGTAGCACACACATGTGCCAAAAGACCAGGAAAAAACCAAAAAACCGAAAAACTAAACAAAGCACGCGCCAAACCGGTCATAACGCTGTTAATGCTAACGAGTTAGCGTTGGCCAACAACGTTAGCCCTGTGCTAGATCCAGCGCTAACTTGTTAGTACAACTAGCACCATTGCTAGCATTTCTCTTCTTTTGCACCGTTAATTTTGCTAGGCCTAACTAGAAAAATCATGGCTAGTGCTAACATCATCCTGAATCCACGACTCCACCAATTCCTACGAGAAACCAATTCATGTTACATGGGAGGATTATTCATGGGGTTTTGGTCTGGCGATTACAACAACATGTGGCGTGGTAACACACCATGATCTGGAAGTTACAAAGTAGTGGTAAAGCTGGAACAATTGATGAGATAATGGATTTCCATAAGCTCCCAGGGATGATGGGAGGTTACACCATTATCCTCACGACTTCCACTACTCCATCTCTTTACTACTTCCACTACTTTACAAGGAAAGATACATTTGTTCCCAAACTATTATAAATAGACTCCTTAGCCCATTTCAAAATAACAACAAGCTTACAATTCTCATAAGCTCTATGATTTCTCTCAATAGTTCTGCAATTCTATACATCATTCAACAAACATAATTCCTTCAACTTTCTTTGCTTCCCTCCCCTAGATCAACCCATTTCCTCTCATCATGACCGAAGCAGGGCGGAACGGCTACTATCGTGGTTTAGGCTTGCTATATACGGGTTTGGTTTCCGAATCTACATAAAGTACTTCTACAATACACTGTTTTGCCTAGAATCAATTTTCAGGTACTAACAGTATTGTCTTCATATCAAAGATTCATAATATGCAAATATGTAGATATATAAGTTAACTGGACTTAAAGCAATCATAAAGAGCTAATGTAGCATTTTTGCCATCTTTGGCTTAGCTATTTAGAAAATTCAGTCAAAAATCGAGTTTATGACTTATAAAGATGCTTAGCCTGTCCTGTAGGGAAAAGTTTTTCCAGATGTAGTGGGAATTCATTCCCAACAATTTTTGATCTTTTCAAATTGAACTGCAAATTATATCATTTATCTTCTAGAGTTGGTGATAAAAGTTTAGGCTGATAGCCATGCTATAGGCAGTTACATTCAATGTAAAGTTCATGCTAATTCATGCATTCCCTATAAGAGATATTAGATTTTTAGAAATTTGTATTGAGATTGTATATATCATGTCTATTAGGTTATGCTCATGCAGATTTCAGATATGATAGATTTTGCATCTAAACTAAACTTATATTGAAAAGTTAGTAATACTTAGCACTGATCAAGGCTTAGCTTCACTTTTCATCTTTGACTTGGAGTTTTAACTAAGATTGTTCTCTTGTCATCAAGTGACTTACTCCTCATGAGAGCTATTGGAACAGTCATTAATACCTGTTGCTTACATGAACAAACTTTAATTGTGATAATTCAAGTATATAAATTTGCAATTTCAGATGTTGCTATAATTTTTAATTGAAACATAACAAGCTTCAAGAGATGGAACATCTTAGTTTTTGTAACAAAGATGGGATATGACTTAAGAGTCAAGATGGATTTTGTTTTTCTTTTAGCAAAACAGGTGCTAAGGTTGTTATAACAATTTCAAAGCATATAAGCAATTTCAGATCATGCATCATTCAAAAACTGGACAGGCTTGCTAGGCCGTGGCATATATGAATTTGATTCTAGATTATTCATTAATATTCAAGTGGTATACATATTGCAATAAGCAAATAAAAGCCTCAGATATAAGTGATACGCATTCAAATAAATTTAAACAAGTACAGGTTAGCACTTATCTGTTTGTGTTGCTTGCAAGTCAGTAGTTATGCAAATCTATTCAGAATTTCCGATTCGTACCCTCACACATAAAGCGGAATCAAGAGAAACAATTTGATTTTGTAGAGTCCAGAAACAACTAAATTAACAAACAATAATTAGAAACTCCAAGTCACACAAACGTCATCATAGTCTTTGTTAGAATACATGTCTATATGTTCTCAATCAGTAAAAACGACAAATTAACCCAAACAAGTAGAGTGTGAATAAGAGACTGTAATGTACAACCACACAAGCTCAAGCTTTTACAAATCTGAGATAGTTCAAGTTATGATTCAACATGCTTTTGGCTAAGGTGAGACATTCAACTTATCACTATAAGGAAATTTTAGTTTTCCCTAGCATTCAAGCAGTATTTCATTGCAAACATGCTAGATTAAACTCATGCTTTTAGTAGTAAAGAGAGATCATGATTCAATCATTCACAAATAACAATTAAGAATCATGCTTAAGTTAAAACTACTATTTAAGATTCGCAATAACTATAGTAATCAAGAATTTAAGTAGACAGTGAAAACTTATCTCTTTGAGTTCAATTCTTAGGTGCTGATGAGAGTTGCTGCTTCTCTTAAAAAATTCAGCTCATGGAAATATCATTTTATTCCCATCATTAGTCAACCATTACTTGGCTTTACTATATGTTTTATATATTATTTTGATAATAAGATTGAGATAATTTTTTTTTGATTAGATACATAGTGCATATCATATAATCATTTTGCATCTGCTATTGCTTTTTTATTATTTAGCTAAATGGATTTTGATTTTGAATCAGTCAATCCACCAAGAACATATGTGAATTCTATAAGAGATCGAAAATTGAAAATAAACGAAAATCAAATCAACTTTATGGGTAAGAGAGAGTCATGTATGCTGATTATGAATCTGAAAACTTTTTTTTTAATCAAGATAGATAAAATCGATGATTTGGGTCTTCAGAACCCTAAATTTTTTTCGGAAATTTTCTTTTTCTTTCAGGAAAATCTACTGAGTTAAAAGATTCAATTAAAAGATTAAGAATAAACTTATCTTTGTGGTTGCTTTTGCTGATGAAACTTCAAGATTTAGTTGGTGATCAAGGTTTTGACCGATTTTTTTTTCACCGTCTTTGACGAGTTCTCCAAGAACGCGTATATCTTACGCCATTTATGTATGTCTTTCATTATGCTTCTGATCATTGAATCTTCAAATTCAATTGTTGATGTTGAATCTCATCATTTTTCTCTTCGACTGCTAGCTGAAACTGTTATTAGTTTCTGAAAATGAAACTTATGTGGGTAGGGTTCAACTGTTTGTAGAGCTGCAGAATAAAAAAAAAATTCAACAAATCCGACATTAACTTCAAGGTTTAGCTTCGTGATAATGATGTGTTTAAGTGGAAATACGGGTAAAAACACATAGTAGAAGAAAGAGAAGATTTTATTGATAGACATCAATAGTATTACATAGTTATAGTATCATTTATATATAGATAAAGAAAAACTCTAACTAACTAATTGGGTCGCACATACATGGGCCCAAAGCCCTTCAACAACTATAGATATTTAAAAAAATATTATGGCTTAGATGTATCATACCACCAAGCTTGGCCAGGCTTGATGATTAGTGATTACATAAATAAGTTTTATGGGGGAGACAACATCAAGTCTTACGCTAATTTGGATTTTATGCCATTGTTGTTAGTAAATTTAATATAAGTACTACGGATGTTTAATAACTACGTAGATGATTTTGATGATTGGTACAGATGTCTACCAATAAATATTTTTGATGGCTAATTAGTCGTGGTGGCTAGAAATTGGAAATATCATTTACCAATTTCAAATCATGGTAGCTGAATTATACTAGCCTCTCTAAAGATTTGATGGATGGTATCGGTATCTACCAACAGATTATTTTGGTGGCCAAAAGTAGTGGCTAAAAGTATATACCTCTAATAAAAAATTTATTGACAAATCATGGTGTATGTAAGCTAATATATACACAATATTTTAGCTGCTAGAACATTTTTGTTTAGGGTTCCACCAACTACAGTCGCTAAAAATTGGTGGTTTGAAGTTACTGACAACCATGATTGTTTTAAGTTGCAAGAAACAATTGCTAAAGGATTACACCAACTACATGTGGTAAGAAAATGGTTGCTAGGACCAAGTTTTATTGTAATGAATGTTGGTAGTATACTTGAAGCTTAACCTTGAGAAAAGTTCGATGATTAGTCTGTTGGTGCAGATGAAAATGTGATGTTTTGACAAAAGAGTTAGGATGTAAGATGTATTATCGTGATTGAGAGACTAGAAACTATATCGGCTACTTGGAAAAAAGTTTCTAAACAAAACAGGAAGACATTAAAATTCTTAATTATAGAGTTGTTTATCTAGCTTGCATATGTATTATCTTTCACTATTTCAAATACTAGTGTGTGTTGAGATGGAGTTGATTAGGATGATGTACATGGATTTTTATGGGGTCGATAGATAACAGATTCAAAATGAGTTTGGTTGCATCGGCTAAGATTTGTAAATATAATTCCAACAGCTAGCAGTCTGGGAGCGAAAAACTTAAGGTTAAGTAATACAACTACGCTTGCTAAGTAGGTTAGGATATATTCAGCTGAGAAGAACGCTTTTTGGAGGTTCATACGCAAGTGCCAAAATATTCTTCTTAATTCGTATGATTCTAATCCTCGAGGTAGAGGCCTGTGGAAAAATGTAATAAAAACGACAACTGCATGAGTTCAAAGGAATGTCATGATGAATCCAAATAATAATAAGGATTAAGGTTTTAGCTCGATCTTTGGTCTGATGTGGGAAATCTAAAAGATATTTTTCCAGTTGCTATCAAAGCTTGTAGATCGAAGATGGCTTCGTTAGCTAATATGTTTCTTGATGGGAGATGGAGTTGCATCTCTAAAGGATCTCTGAATAGCAATAAGCAGATGTAATGGGAACTACTTCGCAGAAATGTGGATAATGTTCCAATGATGAAATTTATTTTACTGGAGGATTCAACACTTAAAGATGCAATAATTTTTCTGAAGAAGATATCTCCCCTTTCTCTGTCAATGATCTTTTGGGTAGGCCTTTCAATGGTCTTTATTGGAACAGATATAGGCCTTTCCGTATCCGTTTAATATTTTTTACTAGATATTCGTTATCCTTTAAGTTCCAACATATGTTAAACAAATCAGTCAAATATATATCAACATTATAAAAAGGTGATGTGTTTGTGTATCCCGGAAAAATCCAGCCGTTCAAATCGTCGTTATATAGCCCAGAATAGGTCAGATACACTAAGATATGTTTTCGACCGTCGGATTGCCTTTCCCCTTAATAAACTGGTTTCCTCTGTTATTTGTTTGGATCCTTCGCACCTTTGATGATCCAGCCAAGAAGAAGATTACGGAATGAAGTTCAGGCATGCCAGTCCTCCAACTACTGCTTCAAAGCAACGAGTGTAGAAGAGAACTCTCAATTTATTTTGTTTTCTGTTGGAAGATGAAAAATACTTCGATACTTTCTTCACCTTCAAATAAAACTAGGATGTTAGGGTTTTACGGGTTAGCTTTTTATAATTCTTAATTCGAGTTTTGCATTCACTTTTTTGTATGCCCAATTGATCAGAAGCTTTAAAATCCTAGGTTTTTTTTATAGGCTTTAGAGATCAATCACCTGAAGAAGATAAAAATTATCTTCAGTATTACATCAACAACAATGGTGGCAAAGTTTACCCTATCAAAGGTAAATAAACTCAATACCTCTAATTTTCTATCTCGAGTTCATTGTTTTAGTTTATCTGTAGGTGATGAAGTATGGGTTTTATCTTGGATTGATTTATGCCTTTGTTTTGTTCTTCTTAAGATCTAATTATGACTTTGTTTATGCTTTTGCTTGACCACTTCTTTTGATTAAGAAATTGAATCGGTGAATGTTATCTTTTTTATTCGTTATTGGATTCATAGGTGTTGGTCACCGCATTATTGAGTGATTTTATGTTGTAGGTGATGATTGGGTTGGACTCATTAGAAGCTATCAGTGGTAGCCCTTTGAAAAGGGTAGGTGGTCTACTACTCTGTAAGTCATGGTGATGTTATTCATCCAATTTTCTCTTGGGTATGGATATGATTCATTCTTTGATTGGTACAAACAATGTGAATTAGAGTCATGGTGATACTTGATTTGACAAATTAACACTTCAAATATAATGTTATATTGTATGCCTTAATTCATGTTCAAATACTAAGAATTGATATTTTCAGAAACCTAGTGAACAATTTTTTGAAAGTGATTGAGTTTCCAACTCCCGAGACGATTTGCAGGTTGTTTCTCTATTGGACAAAGATATGGTGCTTTGAGTTTATATAATAGGTACTTAAGTAATAAATCTGAAACTCCTCAATTGAAGAACCTTATAGAAGAAGCATGTAAGAGTAAAGAAAATGGAGGTGAAACTGATGATTCATCATCGCAGCAGCAGACTGATCAAAATGCTGGGAAGTCAGTACGAGGCGCTGTAAGTTTTCGTTTGGTTGCATTTCAGCTTTGATTAAATTGGGAATATAGTGTTATCTAATATAAACAAACTACTGTGAGACAGTAAGAAGATAGAAGATATTTCACTTTTTAATGGAAATGGGGAGATTTGTTTGTTTTGTATTTGGAAAACCCTTTATTGTGTTTCGTTGAATTGGGTGATTTCTTTCGTGTTTGCAACCCGTTTCATGGTTGAGTTTTTTCTTTCTGCTAAAATCAAAACATTATTTCTGTAACTTTAACAAATAACATAATGTGGAAGGAACCAATGCGGTAAGTCATATCTAAGAATAAAGTAATCTCTTAGTGTTGCACTTGGTTTTTTTGATCGTGGCTTAAAATATTTTCTTTTTGAACTCTTTTTATTACAGATGGAGTTTGTGTACAGAGCATTGAACACCCTAGTTGTGCTTGGGATGCTAAATTTCTAGAAAATGGTGATGTGGTTACTGCATGTTCAGATGAAGTTGTTCGGATATGGACAGCGCATAATGACAAGATAGCTGATCCAGTTGATATCGGAACATTCACTACCCGACTTTCTAAGTACGAATGCGGCAGGTAAATTAATCTTGCCGTTTTTGCACCATTATATTTTTAAGTTTTTCATGTAAATATTGAAAGATAAATATTTGAAGTCTGGAGTTAGTTCTTGGCGTTCCGGCTACTGATTTGTCATTATCCACTTCGTTTCAAGGTTTACCCTTTGAATTTACCAGATGGTATGTATTTGCTTAAGAGCCTGTAAATTTATTTGATTTTGCGAATGTTTTAGAGGTATATGTATAAACAATAACTCAACTTTTGTTTACTACATATCTAGGACGCAGCAACTGGGACACATCATTCCACACCTCTTCAGCTAATCGATGTGACTCAAACTTGTGGGATCGGTCTTGGTATGTCATTTGCTAATACCATTAGAGACTTGAATCACATCATTGGAATTGTGGGATTGGTTTCATGTGCAGTTGGTGGTTATCATGGAACAAAGATAAGTGAGTGGGCACAAGGAACTCTTCTTTATAGTCAGTTAATCAAATGAACTAAATCGTCGGTAAAGAAAGGCGGCAAGATTCGGGCGATTCTTTGGTTCCAAGGAGAAAGTGATACGGTTACTTCAGAAGATATTGAGATGTACAGTAAGAAGTTGAAAAAACTCATCATGAATTTGTGTGCTGATCTTTAATTTCTTATGCTCCCATTCATTCAGGTTCGTACATTCTCTCACTATTCTCTTTGCGCTCAGTTGCTACAGTAAAATGTCATATGAAGTTAAACATTGGGTCTTATAATTGTTGTCTTCAGTGGTTTTCATTGGGGCTAACAATAGCATGTGAAAAGGTTTTGTTTTCTTCTTCTTAGTTAGTATAACAGTTTTTAGACAGTGGCTAAATGAGCCATCTTGCGTGTATTGGTGGTGGTATTCGGGTGCCTCGTTTGTTGAAGTTAAGTCTATTAGATGAATGTCCTCCGTGTCGAACTGAGTCGGACATAGATTTTAACAGGTGTAATGATTTTTTTCTCTTGAATGTAAAATTGTTCTGCTGACAATATTTTTATACTCCGTGCCATTATCAGCAAATAAGAGGGGAAGGAGCCCACAAAACTTGGGACGTGTTTTCTGTGGTCATGTCATGCCAGGTAAGGTATTTAAGTATTATTACCATCGTAAGAAGGAAGATAATTTTATGTAACCTGTTTTTCTGAAAGAGAGAAATTGTTATTACCATCGGGGAGGAACTAATTGTTGTGCGCGTCTAATTCGAATTTTGTACTAGGGTGATGACCTGTGTACCATTCTTACAAACAACGTTCGTAAATCATCGATTTAAAGCTCATAGTTAAAGATGAAAATATATATTTGCATTTTTCATAAAGAAATGTCCATGTCGATATTGCACATGTGAACTACCATTTAAAAGAAATTAGAAGTTCGGATTGATACTTCAAGCATGCACGCCATTCAGAAATTTAGTCGATGCAGAAGTTTTCATAACTGTAGAATCTCATGGTTAACGAAAACCCAATAAGATGATTGGATTTTACAAGCATGGGTATAATATGAAAAATATGATTTGCTGCATACGATGCCTTGGAAGGTTAGTTTCACAGAGTTGAACAGATATTCAGTTATGAATAGCACATTATTCTACAATCACCACTATGCTGATTCTGTATATAAGCACATTAAATTGGCTTTGATTCCCTGATGCAAGCAAGAAAAAACTGTTAGTGGTGTGGTATGTGTTAAATTGAGTTTGTATTTGTTTAATGAATTTCCGCAGGTTCCTTCTCATGACTTAATGGGTATAGTATATGGTGCTACATTGACGCCTCTATCACCTCTAGCCGAAAGAGATGTGTAACTTTTTAGATCCAAATTTAGATGTGAATTGCAGTAACTTTCACATTCTTTTGCATATAATCGTCCTAGCGTTAAATTACTGTGTTATTGAAACTCTGTGGATCTTTCTAATAGTAAAATTGAACTTACCGTTCTTTTGTAACACGTTTCGCAGTACAGAGTTAACTTTCGGTAAAACGGAACTACCAGATTGTCAGGTACTTATATCTTATGAAGATCATTTTTATACTTTAATAATGAAATTTTCTGCCAACATGGTTGAATGCATCTTTTATACCCATAGGTACAAAACTTATGTAGATACATTGGATCTGGTGCTAGACTTGATTATGGAGTTTTAATGGGTTAGTTTCTTTTCCCTCGCGCTGTTTCTCGAGCTTCTTTGGTTCTTTCATAGTAAACATCAGCTGGGCTTGGATCAAGTTTTCCCTCCACTCATTTTTCTAACCTCTACTTTCTTCTTCTCCATTTTCTCTAATTAAAATATCATGCACTTTTCTGTATATCTGCAGGTTGTTGAAATATTTCTTCACCATACCGAGTGTAATTTGTCTGCCCGAAGGTATTAAAATCTGGCCTTATTTTGTAAAGCTAAAAGGTTGTGGGATTTTTTGCATTTAGAATTTGGAGTTGTCGGAAAATGACAACTTGGATTCAATACCCAGTTAAAAATGATGTTTGTGCTGATTAACTAAAGATCAAGAATGGGGAAAATGACAACTTGGATTCAATACCCAGTTAAAAATGATGTTTGTGCTGATTAACTAAAGATCAAGAATGGGTTATTACTCGAGGTGATGGATTATACAACAGTTATACAGTTTGTGGAAATGCCTACTTCAGATTTATCTTAGTATGCAGTTCCTATTAAAGTATTTTTTTAATTAACTTTTGATGTTAGTTTGTTTTCTAATTTTCTACCTCATTTGTAGTTATACTAACATACACAATTAAAAACATTCGTGCTTGATTCATGACTAAGAGGTTCTTGAGTTGAATGCTTTGAACAAAAGTGAACATATAAATTAACAATTCTGACGAAGTTCAAAGTGAACATATAAATTAACAATTCTGACGAATTAACTGATAATTTTATTTGACGAATTAACTGATAATTTTATTGGCAAGTAATTTAAACTATTGGTTCCTTGCTTCCCAGATGACAATGTTTGTTTGAGTGATTGTTAGGATTTTTGCTTTTTAATTTTGATCGAGCAAATAGTTCTGTTTTTCAGATCATTAATTTTTAGATGATGTTGTTAGAATATCAGCCTCTAAATCATGCTTACAATACCTTATTAGCTATAATCAAGTTGTATGTGAACATGGTTAATACCAATATAGTCAATATCGGATTTCGGTCTGTACCAGTCGAGAGTGATACATTGGTACACCGTTGTATCGGGGATATTTTGGTTCCAAATATCGGCAAAATATCGGTTCACACATTTTATACCTATAATTGTATAAAAAAAAATACTAGTTCACATTTTATAACTATAAATAAATTTTAACACGTTATACCAAACGTTTTTTTCACAATTCATGTTCAGAAATAAAAACAAGTACTCATCCAAAATATAGATCCATACAAAGTTCAAACTGGAAACACAAGAAAAACAAGAACAACTTCATCGTTTAAAATGCTAATTAAATAAGGATATTACAATTCTAATCAAGATTATTAGACTCATTATAGATATCATCAGATGTATTAACTCTATCCCAGTCATCACCAAGTAGTCCTCTATCAGTGTCCAACATCAATTGATCAGTATCATATCCATCAAGGTCAGTGTCAGTTGGATAGTTAGACTTACTTCGAGAACTACGAACTGTCCCACTTACTTCACCAACATTCTCCTGCAAATCATCCAAAGTTATATTATCACCTTCCACAGCCAAGTCATCCAAATTTTGTGGATCCAAACATTCATCACTTTCATCATGTTCATCCAGAAAAATAGGGTCACGAGCTTTCCCATCATCGTTATATTGTTGGATTTCTTTGTATCGACGCTGCAATTTCTTGTTATATTGGATAAAGACATTATCATTCAATTTCTGTTGTGATATGTGATTTTGTTTCTTTGAGTGCAACTGAAATACGAAAGATAAGTAATTCAACTGAAATACGAAAGACAGTAAGCATCACTATACTTACATTCTCAAATGTGCTCCAGTTTCGCTCACTTGGGGAAGAAGAACAAGTCAGACTCAATACCCTGATTGTAAATTTTTGTAGGCATGGGACATCGATTCCTCCGTATGTAATCCACCAATCACCTTCATAAATACATACAAAGTAGTTAGTCAATACAAAGTTATATAACACAACAACATCAAATTTAAACTAACAGAACATAACAAACTTACGAGGTTGATCTTTATCTCTTCTTCTTATGCAAGACTGACTTCCCAAGATCCCAACAACATCACTATATTGTCTCAGTTCACTTGTAGCTTGATCCAGTTCATCTTCATTGGTTATTAGCCTTTGCATTGTTGTATGAAGACCCTTTTTGATTTCTCTATACTTTGGATCATTATCCATCTCACGAGGTTCGATCTTTTAGAATATTGAAGGATTCAAATAATAAGCAGCACAATGTAGAGCATGATTAAAGTTTTTCTTCAATCTTTTTTCAAAGACAGCCCTAATTATAGCCCAAGTATCATTATCTTTACTGAAATTCCTCTCGAGTTGATCCCATGCTATTCTCATTGCATCAACCAAACAAGGCATTCTAGGTTTGAGCTCAATATCCACTAACCTTACAACCCTAACTAAAGGCTTTAGCACACAACAAGAGTAATCAACATCTGCCCAAAATATACTACTTGTAACAATTTTAAGTACATTAATTCCTACATTTTCTTTTGCAAACCTACTTCTCGCCCACTTATCATTCACAAACATCATTTGCAAAGGAGTTTTATACTTTTGAAGACTTTCTAGTGTGTAATACTGAGTTGCAAATCTAGTCTTTATTGACCTATGTAAGTCTCCACCTGTCATCTCCCTCATCAAACTCAATACTTGAAAGTGAGCATAAATATAGGTAACGAGTTTCTTACCTAATACCACGGATTTCTTGATTCGTGGGAGCTTGGAACCAAGCTCTTCTAAAATCAGCTGAACGCAATGAGAAGCACACGGAATCCAAAACATATTCGGGTAATCAATCATTAAGTCCTCCCCTTCCTTTTTAAAGTTGGGACCATTATCGGTAATGAACTGAACTACATTTTCTTTCCCAACATCATTAATTACCTCTATTACAAGCTCACGTATGTAATCAACATCATTGGTTAAGTTTGAAGCATCTACAAACTTCAAGAAAACTAACCCTTTCGGACAATTCACCAAAAAGTTAATAAGATGTCTATTTTTCCCATCCGTCCAACCATCGGACATAATAGAACATCCAAACCTCTTCCAATGTACCCTAAATGTATCAACAAACTTCTTCATTTCATCTAATTGTTCCTTGAAAAGATTTGTACGAATCTTATGGTAAGATGGTGGAGGCATAGCTAACATCAAAACAAAAACATAAAAAACATAAGTTAACAACTAATCAGATTAAACAGACATATTAAGAATCATATGAGTAAACAGACATTTTAACAGCTAACATGGTTTAACAGACAGGAGTAAACAAACATTTTAACAACTAACATGGTTTAACAGACATGAGTAAACAGACAAGAGTAAACAAACAAGACTAAACAGACATGAGTAAACAGACCAACTGTTAACAACTAATCAGATTAAACAGGAGTAAACAGACAGGAGAATCACATTTTAAACAGACCAACTGCAAATATTAAACAGACAACTAACACAGGAGTCAACAGACAGGAGAATCACATTTTAAGAATCTCAGTCAATATCAACTAACACCACTAGTTGACTAACACTACCACTGCCCTTCTTTTCTTTCTCCTCAACATCAGTATCAGCATCAGATCCTTCATATGAGTTTGTATGCTGATACAATAAATCAACATTAGCCATATGAGTTTTTCTGGTCCTCTTTATAGAATCCCTGATTTATTTTGCTTATAATATCAATTGTTGCACTACCACATGGTTTAACATTCCCTGACTTTTGTGAGATATGCTGCTTAAGCCTAGTGATTCCACCACCACAGATTTCTTTCAAACATAATAAACAAGTAATCCAGGTTGGATGCTCTGGATCTCTGCGTTCACCCCATTGCCATGCTATATCTTTGGATGGTGTATCTTTAGTTGGTGTATCTTTGGTTTGTGTAGAATATGAAGGCAACAATGAACCACATGTAGAGGGTGTAGTGCATGAATTGGATGCATTAGACGAATCCATAATCACAACCTAAAGTAACAAAACTGAAACAAAACAAGTTAATATAAAAAGCTAAACTATCACAGTGTAATCATGTAAAAATTAAACCATACAAGCACACATACTATTTCTGAATAAAAATCCTATCAGTATAAGAGTCTAAGTTTCTGAATAGAAATGAGACTAAAGAAGTATTTGGATCTTCAGTTAGATATACAGGAGGTCTTAAACATTTTTAAATACCATCATTCTCATACCCACATTGCTCCATTTAAGATGCAGAAAAAAAGAAGAAAGAAGTAGTGAATGATTTTTTATCAAATGCTAGAATTAGATGTGTGTGTCTCTATTATTTGATTATTATGGTAAAAGAGCAAGAACAATTATATATTTATAATACACAGTTTCAAGTTAAGAGCCCAAATTGTAACATTAGAGATCTCAAGACATACATGAAAAACATTAAAACTTGTAAAATTAGAATTAAATGTGTGCTTCCTTGTACTAAACTAAGGCCTTTCTTGTGGAAATCATTGAATGAAGGTGTACCTTCACTCCAGTTACATCATCATACCAAACTCAGTACCGAAACTAGGGCCTTTTCTTGTGGAAATTATTGAATGGAGGTGTAGATTCACTCCAGTTAATTCATCATACCAAATTCAGTACCTAAACTAAAGCTTTTCTTGTGGAAATGATCGAATGAAGGTGTGCCTTCATTCTAGTTACTTTATCATACCAAACTCAGTTCCTAAACTAAGGTTTTTTCTTGATGAAAACATTAAATAAACGTCTACCCATGATTCCAGTTACTTCAACACATCAACCTAACTCCATCCAACCTGTGTCCACTACCAGAGAGAACAGAAACAACTAGTGGACTGAATCCAACTGGAATCTATCCGTCCTACTACCCATCCAAGGATCCAACATTAATTTAAACACCATTCTCAGTCATTTCCTAAAAAAGTCCAAATGCAGGACCTATAAGTTTCTGGAAACAAAACCTCTAATGATAGTAGTGTAAGTGACCTAGTGCTACAACTCCACAACATTGGCTAACATGGATATGTAATAAGTTAAATATCTCAATACAATCCAATAATTAACTAGCCCAGACAGCACGATTGGTTTTCCACAATCACAACAATACAAAAAGGTATACAAATAACAAGTTAATACCAAAAGATATATCACAATATCAATGGAAAACAATCTAACCAACTATTTTCTAACTTATGCTGAATATCCTGTTTTCAAACGGAAACTCTACTTTGCAGTTTGCACTATATTGTTAATCTTAGGGAGGTGCTACCAGATCTGATTAAAGTTGGGTGCCTTTACTGATAATCACAAAATCCTCTTCTGGCAATTCAATTCCAACTTCAGAAAAGGAAACGCTATTAGCACTGGTTTGAGTTTCAATTCAAGTCTTCTGATCCAAAATTTCTATATTTAATTAACAATTTGATTAGGAATTGTTCCAGTAAGAAAATTACATCTTAAATCAAGACCAAAAGAGACTCTAAGCTAATAGTATCAGTCGAATTAATCTAAAAAAAGTTTGTTCTAAATATAAGTTTGATGTAACCTATATTTCATCTAGTTAAAACTATCTTAGTTAATCCCTCAATACACAAATAAAACCAGTAATGCTGAAGAACACAGAAGAATAACAACAAATCAAACTTTTAAGTCATAAATGAAATCTGATAAGTGCATAATTTATACATTTTAAGTATCATTTCCTTATTCTTATTTGCTAGATTTTGTGTGAATTACCATGTTTTATTATTACTTTTCTAGCTTGTGCGTTTTATTAGGTTACGTCTCTGAAACAAGCGAAATGGAGCTTTACAAGAGAAGAATTGCCAAAGACACAGTATATCTCAGTCCATTCCAGGATTTATACCTTCCATCTTGTAGAGAATTTGATTATGAATCCAACGGCGAAAGAACGAAGTAATTCCGACTTCGTATGAGAAAGTTATGAGCGAAACAAGAATAAAGGGCAAAATGGTCATTTCAAAGTGACCGGATATTTACACCCAGTTGTAAGTTAAGGGGTAGCTGAGTTTCAAGTACAGTTAATGGCACCGTCACTGTTGCTAAGGGCTGTCAGAATTCAAAAGTTTATGAAGGCACCAACTTGATCGATTAGGGCCACCTTCTTCTTCAAAGTTTTGAGCAAACCAGAATCAAGCTTTTACTTCGGCTAGCTTCAAGACAGTGAGATGGTTACGACCTAAGCAAAGAAGTTGTGTCGACTCTGAGCTCTGATAAGATTGAAAAGTGTATGGACAGTTGAGAAGAAACATGGGTACGAGCTTGATTATGTGATTGAGAAAGGCTTGCTGTTACGTGAGGTTGATGGGTCTGTGACATGGCTGTGATGGTGATCATGGCATCAGTGATGGATGGTGGGAAGAACTGAAGAAAAGAAATGGAGGAGATGGAGCTGTGATGAGTGGAAGTGGTGGCTATGGATGTGACGCTGTTGAGAGGAGAATAATGGCAGAGCTCAAGGTGAGATAATTTCGGTGATTAAGGATGTGATGATTGTTGGTGGTGAACTAGAGTTGGATGATTGTGATCGATGTTTCGAGGCAGAGATGATTGTGAGGATTGAGCTTGATTGAATGGGTCAGTGAGTGATGGTTAGTGGTAGCTAGCGATGGCAGTGAATGAAGGCAGTGTGGTGATGGCTGTGTTGAGTTCGCTAGTGAATGGGTGTTGCTGATGGACTCGAGTTTTTGAAGGTGCAGCTGAGAATGGGTGTTGCAGTTCACGAGAGTTGGAGATGAGTCCTGGCAGTGAATGAAGAAAAAGATAGGGATGTGTAGCTAGTTTGCTGTGAGTTTGTGGGTTGTATAGGTCTTTTGGGCAAGAGTTGAGGCTCGACTAAGAAGCCAGCAGGAAGATGGAGTCTGAGGTGGTGATTGATGCCTGAAATGGCTAAGATGGTTCATGTTGGCTGTGATGATGGGTAAACAGCGATCAGAGAAGAGAGTCCAGGAGTGAGCTCGAGCCGTTGTGGGTGCTGTTGCTCGAGCTCGGTGATGGCAGAGTTGGTTGTGAAGTATGGCAGGTACATTGAAGGTTGGTGGTGGTAGTCGTTCTCGAGCCTGGCAGTGAGACGTTGATGGTAGTCGAATCTGTTGGAGTCGAGTGGAACTAACAAGTGATAAGTTTGGGAAAGAAGAGAACTCAGCCGTGTTGTACACGGATTTAAGTTGTACACGGAAGAGGAATTGATGGCTTACGTTGAGTTTAGGAAGACTTGAAATACAAGTCAGGGGAGATTTAGGAAAGAGCCAAACCTTGTTGTTCACGGAATTGGTTTCGAAGGCTATATATAGCCTTGTAGAGAACCTTGGATATATACCCCTCATACATAGACAGAAGATACCTACACAGACGCCCGAACACAAATACCTTCGAGAGACGAAGACGTACAGTCGATATCTTCGACGATTATCGGTTAGTTTGTCCTATTTTCTTAATTAATTTTTATAGTTTTTAAGAAAGCCATGTTGGGCTAATTTTCTTTGTTAGGGCGAAAGGATGAACTTGTAGAGATGATTTTTATTTGTGTTTCGAAACTAGGGTTATTTACTGTATGAACTAAATATTATTAATTTGTCTCTCTCTCAATGTTTTACCCTCTCGATGATTTTTCATGTTCTATGCCACGTATAGTTCATTGTTTGATTAGAAGAAGGACTCGTTGAAACCTCGTATTAAATCGTTTTATGAATAATCTTTGACTTTTTATGCCCCGTATACTTAGTACTTTCGAGATTCTACCTTAGGTTGAGGACAAACAATTCTTTTCGAAAATTCTTTCTTTAGTGCTTAATTAAAAATCTTCCGTGTATTAGTAGCTAGATTTGATACTATACATGAGTAAAATTGAGACCCTATGTGACGAACGCAATTAAACCCTAATCTACAACGGATTCCCGGAACCTTAACATTTTTCTCTTATTGTTTTCAAACTTTATTAAATAATTTTAATTCATTAGTTAATTTAATTCTTTATAAATAAAACCTAAAAAAAATATTTTAATCCAAACTCCTCGTGGGAACGAACCGTATTTGCTATTGTCTACATCTTTCGACATTGTGCGCTTGCGGTAAAACAAAGTCGGTTTTCCGACGCATCAAAATCGAGCTGAAAAGAGAGTCTTACCCGTTTAAGATCCAAACTAGTCTTGCAATTAAACTGAAGTTCAAATTGAGCACCGCTCATACGCTGTCTTTTCAATTGAAACGATGGAGAAATGAAGAGAGAAACAAATGAAGAGAGAAACAAAACGATGGAGAAATGAAGAGAAAAACTAGGGTTCACTGTTTATTTCTCTCAAACGAATCTAGATCGTTGGATTTAATTTTTTTTTCTAATCTAACAGACAGAAACAAATATCGGAAATATCGGTTAAACCGGTTTTTGTACATATCGACCGATCTTTTCGGTGGAATACCGTTCCACTGGTATGACATGATTCGTTTCGGTTGAACCCCGAAACCGGTAAAACCCGCGATATTTCGGCCGTTTCGGCCGAAATTAACTTCATTGGTTAATACATAATGTTGATAAACAGTTCTATACATGCTTTAGGATCATATATTCTACGTATGACAACACTTTGTATGGAGTAGATAGGAAGAATAAGTACATACCTTTGATTATAACAAAACAATAGAAAGAAAAACTTATGAATCTCACTTGTTCTCTATATTGGCAGATACTTCTAGATCTATCTTGTCTTGTTCTTTAGTGATGGAAAATTTCCTTTTAAACAAGAGCTAGAACGGAGTCCACCTCATGCTAGGAAAGACATGTGTCATTCAACCTCCCATTAAGAGTTGAAAAACATACATACATAGCATTATAATGACTAGTATGCCATTAAGTAATTCAAGAGATACTTATCCTTATGCACTCTTAAACATATATATAAAAAAAACATGAACACACCTTAATCTCATTGATTAGGATTAGTACTAATCCAGTTTAAACAAACACAAATCATGTTTTGTTGCTAAACCAATATAAAGACTAACATCTCCCACTTTGGGCAACAACAAAACCTTTTAAGTTACAGAAAACTTTATAAAACAGATCTAGACTAGTAAGAGTAGAAAACTGTAGGTGGCCAACCTTTTTTTTAAGAAAATAACCCTAATCAATGAGAAAACATTCATGTACAACCTTATCCTCAAGATCAACAATACGTTATAATTCGATTGTGAAGACCAAAACACCATTTAAAAAATGCACATGGCATTTCCATAATCAGAAATCCAAGCAGACTATCGTTCTTGAGTTATTCTTCATTGACATACTAAAATTTTATAAAGGACAACAACCTTGATAACCCCTACAAATATCTCTTTATGCCTCGTAGAAGAGACTTCCTATATTTCAAAAGGGGTCTGCAAATGTCGCATTCAAGAGATTACAACATAATTGTGATATCAGAAGAGATTTCCAATGTCATTCAAGAGATATTACATCAAACAACATGTATAAAGAATAATAAAAACAAGACACGTTGATATGCAAGCAGAGGTATTTGATTGTACACTATCAAAACATACAAGTTTCAGTCATATAACTAAGACATATCAACAACGCCCATAGGTGCTACATGCTCTTTAAACACATTAGGGGTCAAACCTTTAGTCATAGGATCTGCAAGCATACGTTCAGATGAAACATGGGATAAAACGATTTCTCGATCCTTGATTTTTCGTTTAACTAAGAAATACTTAACATCTATGTGTTTTGCTCTTCATGTTCCTTGATTGTCTTTAGAAAAAATGACTGCAGCTTGGTTGTCACAGTAAAACTTCATAGGTCTAGATATTGAATCTATAACTAAAAAACCTTTCATGAAGTTTCTTAACCAAACAGCTTGAGTAGTTGCCTCGTAACAAGCAAGATACTCTGCCTCCATCTTAGATTGTGTTTGAATTGATTGCTTCACACTTTTCCATGAAATAACACCACTAGCAAACATAAAAACATAACCTAAAGTGGATTTCAGACTATCCTAACCAAGAAAATCAGATTCTGAAAAACACCCAACTTCCAACTCTTTTGATCTTTTGTAAACAAGTTGAAAATGCTTTGTTCGCTGCAAGTACTGAATCACTTTCTTTACTGCCTTCCAGTGAGGTTCACCTGAATTGTGTTGATAGTGTTCTAACACACCGACAACAAAGATTATATCCGGACGGGTGCAAATCATGGCGTACATTAAGCTACCAACTGTCGATGCATACTGTTTAGAGTCTATACGATTCCTTTCAAGTTCTAATTTTGGACACTGTAGTTTATTGATAGCATCACTTTTAATAATAAGTGCCTCACCCGATGCACAGTTGTACATTCCGAATCTGTTTAAGATCTTCTTAATATAAGCTTCTTGAGATAAACCCAATAAACCCTAGTTTCTATCACGGTTTATCTTAATTCCTAGAACATAAGAAGCTTCCCCTAAGTCTTTCATCTGAAAGTTAGTTGAGAGAAAATTCCTAGTATCATGTAGCATGTGAAGATCATTAGTAGCAAGCAAGAAATCGTCAACATAGAGAATCAGAAATATAAACTTGCTCCCCCTAGATTTCATATATATGCATCTATCCGCTGTATTTTCAACAAATCCAAACGAGGATATTACTTGATCAAACTTGATATACCATTACCTAGAATCTTTTTTTAGCCCATATAGAGATTTCTTCGAACAACACTTTCCCCTCTTGATTTTTAAATGTAAAACCTTCCGGCGGTACTGATGTAATTTTAGAAGTGGTAAATATAGGTTCGATTCTCGAACTTGTGAAGGTAATGATTTTAGAAAATATTGGACTTAACCTAAACTAATAAAAATCAGGAAAATACACTAGAGATGATTTTTAGAAAATATGGAAAATACCAGGAATCAGGAATCAGGTAATTCTAACAATCTATGTGATTAATCATGTAATTCTTTTTAACAATTTAGTTCAAGTTTGCCAAAAATATGTTTCCTAAAAGAATAATTGTAAATCCTAAGCATGGGACATCAAGAGTAATTAACTAAGCATGACCCATCAAAAGAGAACACAACTATTTAATAAAAACCATTTTTTTCTAATTTAAATCCATGCAAATAATGATAAAAGAATTATAAATAATTATTAGAAAATAATTAAATCACATAAAATTGAGAAAATACCTTATCCATCATCCCAGTAAATAAACTTACCCCATGGTGAAGAAAACTTGCTCAAAAGTTGGTTTCATTGCTCAAAATATTGATTACAAGGTTTAAGAATAGTGCAACAGCTGAACAGATACGTATATAAGTGTCACAGAACAGGGTTCAGCTGTTACAAAGAGCTTTAAGCAACAGAACGTTCAAAACTTAACGCAACAGGAGCAGAGCTGCAACAGTGGAACA
>JAJJMC010003557.1:5216274-5290845 GCA_023531435.1 Papaver californicum
CAACACTTATAAATGTTACTGAGTCGTCTTCTTCGGTGATGGTGGATGAAGAACACGCCGGCCGGAGCACCAGCAGGTCACCGGCGGCACCGGAACTTCACCGGATTTTTTTTGAATTGCTCCCTAGGCTTCTGTATCTGTTTTTCTTCGATTCTTTTGGTATTTATAGACTTCACAAACCCTAGAGAGAGTTCTAAACCTAATAGAACTCTCTCGAATCACTCCAATTCTTCAATCCCAATCCAAACAGGAACCGAGTCCTGATTCCGGCCAGAAATGGGTTTCTCGAGCTGATTTCACGGGATTTCTTGATGTCTTTCGATTTCTTCCAACTCTAATTGCAATGGGTCATCTTCAATTGCCGAAAACAACCCAAAAATCGCAACCAAATCCATTCCTGTTTGAAACAGGACTTTCCCGATGAGTTGGATCGGCCGATCCTGGGTTAACTCGCTGGCTCGCTGAGTTGACTCGCTGGCTCGCTGGGTTGACCCGCTGGCTCGCTGGGTTGATCCGATCCAGCTCAGCCCGATCCAAGGGTGCCCCAATCCAAAGTGTGGGTGCCTTGATCCATTTTCCCGGGTGCTTTGAACACTTTTTTTGAGCCAATTTTTCCACAAATCTTTATTCTTCTAATGTACCTACAAAAGCATAAAAACACGTAATAGACACACAATCGAATACTAACTCACTAGAAATTAAGGTGCAATTTAGACACTAAAATGTGTCTATCAGGTACCATATAAATCTTCTTATCTAGATCACATTAAAAAACGTTGTTTTCACATCCATTTGATATAATTCAAGATCAAAATGAGCTACCATTGCCATGATAACTCTAAAGGAATATTTTTTTGAAACCGGAGATAAAGTTTCTTCATAATCAACACCTTCTTCTTGAGTAAATCCCTAGGCTACTAGTCTGGCCTTGTACCTTTCGATACTCCCATCAACATTCCGTTTGAAAATCCATTTACAACCAATTGTTGTTGCACCTTCAGGAAGATCCTCTATATCCCATACTCTATTCTTTTCCATTGATTATAATTCTTCATTTATGGCAGGAACCCAAAATTGAGATTCCTTTCTATTCACTGCTTGTGAATACGTTAATGGTTATTTCAAATCATCAACATTTCTACCTGATTCTACCATGAAGGTACTAAAACCAGGTTTGACGACAGTTTTTCTTGGTCCAGCAGATTAGCGGAGAACCATTTCTCCCTTTTAGCGGATGTAGATGATTCTGGAATACAACTGTTGATTCTTGACGAACTTCAGTTGTAATCCGATCTGTAGTATTCTCTTTTTCAAATACAATTTGACGAGATTCATTCCCACTGATTTGATCATCCTTTAGAAACTTAGCATTATTAGATTCAGCAATTTCAAAAGGCCTAGATGGATAATAAAATCTGTAACCCTTTGATTTGTTTGGGTAACCAACAAAAAAACACGTCGTATTGAGTGAATCAAGAGATTTTTCAGAAGGATTGAATAGCCTAGATTCTGTTGCACAACCCCAAACATGAAGATGATTTAGGCTAGGTTATCTACCTGTCCAAAGTTCATAAGAAGTATTGGAAACTGCTTTACTGGGCACACGATTCAGAATGCATATCGCAGTACTTAAGGCTTCTATCCAAAAGGATTCAGGTAATATAGAATTACTTAACATAGTGCGAATCATATCTTTGTATGTTCTATTACGTCTTTTATGTAACCCTATTTTGTTCCAGTGATCCGAGAGTAGTAAACTGAGGTACAATACCATGTTCTCGCAGAAAATCAAGTAGCTTTCCATGACATTCTCCACAGAAATCAGTTTTCCCATAATACTCTCCTTTCCTATCTAATCTCAACACTTTAATTTTCTTCTCAAGTTGGTTTTTAACTTCTGCCTTGTAGGTTTAGAAGACTTCTAAAGCATCTTATCTCTTGTGAATTAGATAAGCATACCTATAATGAGAATAATCATCTATAAATGTGATGAAGTATCTTTGTCCACCTCTAGAAGCAATCGTAAAAGGGCCACAGATGTCTGTATGCACAATTTGAAGCAATCCTTGAATTCTAATAGCTGTTTTGTTTCTTGATTTAACAAATTTCCCTTTAATACAAGCAATACAAGTGTTGAAATCTGAAAAATCTAGTTGTGGTAGCATATTACTCGTTACAAGCCTTTTAATTCGATCTTTAGATATGTGCCCTAAATGCTGATGCCACAACATAGAAGAATTTATAAATTTAAACTTCTTTTGATAGCCTTTGAAGTATCAACATTCATGCAAGACATTGAATTCACAAATTTAAGATCAACATTTAACTTGTATAGATTATCAACATTCATCCCAAAACCAACCAGTTGAGAGTTAAGAAACATACTAAAACAACCACCATCAATAGAAAAACAAAATCCCTTAGAGTCGAGTCTACCAACTGATATCAAACATCTTCTTAAAATAGGTACATAAAATACATCAAAAACATCCAAAAAATTCCGGAATCCAGAGTTAGTCGCACATTTCTAATGGCTTTAACTTCTACTCCTTGAGCATTTGGCATGTATATACACCGCTCTTCCTTACTTAGTTTCCTTTTTCTTATGAATGCCTGCAAGGAATTGACAATATGAATAGTTGTCGCGGTGTCTAACCACCAAGTATTTGAAGGAGTATTAACAAGATTAATTTTGAAACATATCATATGAAAATCAGTACCTTGTTGTTTCTTTTTTAGCCAATTTTTATACTTAAAACAGTCCCTTTTCATGTGCCCTGGGTTCTTACAGAAATGACACTTAAACGGAAACTTCTTACCATCCTTATTAACTTCTGACTCATTATTAGGTGTTTCCTTTTTCTGTTCCTGAGGTTTCTTATTCTTACCTCATTTCTTGAAGTTTTTCTTGCTAGGACTAGTAGTGCTAAAATGTGCATGTTCTTTAGTTTCACGTTGCTTTCTTTCCTTTTCTTGCACACAATGAGCAATCAACTCATTTATATCCTATTTTTTTATCACAAGTATTATAGTTAACCTTGAAAGTCTCTAACTGTTTTGAAGTGAATTAATTGCAAGTTGCACTAGAAAATCATCATTTAGATTCATATCTAGACCCCGTAACTTATATATCAGATCTTCCATTTGAAGGATGTGATCTCGAATACTGCCTTCACCACTATACCGTATTGAAGTTAGCTGGCCCATATGAGTACAAATCATAGACTTTGCTGAACTTATAAATTATGACTGAATAACTTCCATTAGTTCTTTATCCGTGTTTTTCATTGGAATTCCACCTCGAATGGCATCTGGAATTGCACCTCGAATGATCATGATACTCATTCTCTTTGCCTCTTCCCACTTGTAGAAATCCTGTTTTTCACTTGTTTTTTAGAATTGTCTACAGGCATTTCAGGCTTTGGTTTCCGTAATGCAATATCATATTCCAAGTAACCGATACCTATATCAAGATGTGACTTCCATTTGAAGTAGTTTTTGCCATTAAGAGGTTCTATACCAGCCAAATAACCTTGAACTTGTATATGATTCATTGTAGCTGAAATATGCAAGTATAACTTTAAATCTGTTCCATATGAATGATATATATGTATTCAAACATAAAACATTCCTAAACTTCATGATATTAACAACACTAGCATATGAAACTTCATATAGCTATAAATAAGAACTAACAATTATCAATGAAACTTCATGATAATAAATTATGATTTTAAACTCAATATACCACAACTTCACCTTTGGGTAAACTTAAGATATACCCAAGTCTAAATAAAAAAACAAGACTAATCAGTTTATACATAGTATTCAACAGAACATTTTAAACCTTTGGGTCGAAAAGACCTATCATTTACTATGTATAAATTGATTATCTTGCTCCATTACAGATGTTACAAGTATGATTATCCTTTGGGTATCGTCATGCGAACAACATCTGAAACGTGGCTTTACGTAGTCCTTTTATAACGAAATATGTAGTTTTTATCTGCTTCCAAAGTATCACTTTGGCAACACATAGAAACGATAAAAGTTACATCAAGACTACTACAAGGCTTTGAATAATTCTTTAGATCATCCTTGTAACATGATGACAACAAAACACATATATTACATGATTTGAATCTATGGAGTACATATCTAAATAAATATGTGAATTGCTGAAATTTCATAACAGTCGCAACAACTATTATACCAAATTCTGTAGAATATATTATACCTAAGGATCTGATACCAATGTTAGAATATCAACCTCTAAATCATCCTTACAATACCTTATTAGCTATAATCAAGTTGTATGTGAACATGATTAATACTTAATGCTGATAAAAAATTCTATACATGCTTTAGGATCATATATTCTACATCTGAAAACACTTTGTATGGAGTAGATAGGAAGTATAAGTACATACCATAGATTATAAAAAAACAATAGAAAGAAAAACTTATGAATCTCACTTGTTCTCTATATTGGAAGATACTTCCAGTTCTATCTTATCTCGTTCTTTAATGATGGAAAATTTCCTTTTAAACAAGAGCTAGAAAGGAGTCCACCTCATGCTAGAAAAGACATGTGTTATTCAACCTTCTATCAAGAGTTGAAAAAAAGCCCCACATAGCATTAGAATGACTAGTATGCCATTCCAAGTAATTTAAGAGATACTTATCCTTATGCACTCTTAAATATATATATATATATATATATATAAAACATGAACACACCTTAATCTTACTGATTAGGATTAGTATTAATCCAGTTTAAACAAACACAAATCATGTTTTGTTGCTAAAAAAAATATAAAGACTAACAAATGTAACTTGAATTTAAAATAATTCAACAGTTTTTTTAATGATGTTTGATATCTTTTATGAATATTTATAATTTTATCTTCTTTGTAATTAGATATATAGTTTTGCTTATACGATGTTGGTGGAGCTAATGGAGTTAGATTCAGGTTTTCAATTCTTTACATTCATTCGTTAAGTTTCATACTTTTACTGATCATTTGGTACACTGCATTATATCTAATATCAACCTGCGTCACTCTTTTTTTTTTGTATATAATGCTTTCAGTTGAGAAATTTTAAATAATATGTGTACAATCAGATGATTAGCTCAATTAATCTGGATTGAATTGGATTGATAAACTTTTTTAATAGGGTAAAACTTATGAATGTATTGAGAAAATTTTGGATTGAATTCAATTCAACATCTTTAGAGTAGCAATTGTAATAGGGTAAACTGTCTATGAGATTGTTACACGGTAGTGGTAGGCTACTTATCAAATATTTTGTTATATTTATTTATTTATAGCATTTTGGTTCTTTGTGGTGCTGAAATGGAAGTTGAATTGATTTTCCAGATGTTAGACATGTGTTATTTGACCTTGAGCTTACGATCCAGAGAGTGAAAGTGATGGCAACCCATGTTGATAAAGTCATGGACCTGTTGTTTTTCGCAGAAAAATTATCAGTCTTTCTCATAGTTTGATATATGCTGCTTATCGTGCAAAGGTAGTCCATTTAACCAAGTCTCAATTTGTAACTTTCAAGGTTTAGAACATCATTTGATCATTTTAACTATGTAAACACATCGAAGAACAAATATAAAACATAAAGCTTAAATCTTAGTTAATGCTTGATTGTAGAGACGTATGTTGGGTAAGTAGAGAAGGCGCAATCAGAGAGCGCGTGAACAAAATACAATCTGTTCGGAGTGAAATTGACCAACACAAAGAGTAAAATTGAATACTAATTCAACTTCATTTCAGTTAAGCCCTGATTCCATACAACAATAAAAAATTGAGGTTCGATTCGTCGTATTTGTTACTTTTGGGTTACAAGCGTAGAAACGACCGTGCATGTTCATTCCTATTAGATTCATATATTCATGTTTTGTCTTGGTATTGTACTTTTGTGGGTATTGAGTTTTGGTTTTGCAGTTTCAAACACATTCATTCTCACTTCCAATATTAACTATGTTAATATAAGAATGATATTAATGGTTAGAAGACATAATATCAAACTAGAATCCAAAGAATTTTCCAGGCTTGGCCGAGGTGTTCTCGGATGCCGAGCATTCAATTCAAGTTTCAGAGCTTCACAGGGTGGTTTATCATTAAAAATTTGTAAGTTTTTATGCTAATGTTTATGTAGTTATTAGATGTTCAGTAAGTGTATCTGCTTTATCTGTACCCAGAGTTTTTCAATTTGTGTTTTGTTTATTGGGTAAAACAATCTCCTAATTTTTCTGCGTATGAATAGATTGCAATTTGATTGTGTATTTGTTGTTTGTTGGTACTTTTTGCAGTAACATATTGTCATAGGATTTTGCTCTGATTTCTATGTGGGCAGTTCCTAAAATTCCCAATGGACATGATGTTGTATTATGTTACCTAACTTCCTTGCTGATCCAATAAAACAGCCTACAAAGAATATTCATTCGCTTGAGGACCATAATGCTTTTGAGAACTTACGATAATTCCAAGATTGGGTATGCTTTTGGGATCATTTTCATATCATGCTATTCTTACCTCTCTTTTTTTAAACTATTTGACTCGGAAAACCCGTACCGCTAGGAAACATTCAACTTTGTAGTAGTTAATTATGTTGGTCTCTTGAATATATTTAGTATTACTCCTTCGATGTAACTTTAATAGACTTGGAGAATGAAGAGATTTATGTGGATAATCTTCTTTTAAGGTAAGAGGGGGAGAGAGAGAGATCAATTACAACAGAAGGAACTCTCTTTCTCTTGCACACATGATAGTTTCCTAGGCTACACCTGATCGTAGGGTGGTGCGTAACAGAATTGCTTGATTTTATGTGATCTCCGCTGATTTTTTTTGGTGATTTTTTTAATAGGAAAAGAACCACGACATTAGGTTTTTATTTGTTGCAGATTCTGTAGGCTTAGTTCAAAATTTGTTTCCTCTATTGGTTTTTATGGTGCACGTTGAAGTGGTAGTGCCTTAAGATATCAGAGTTATGCATCTTCAATGTGTTTAAATTTACATGGTTGTTATTGTAGGATATGTGAGAATATTACGATTATACTTGATGGACAAAAGGTTGATGTCAAGAACAGGCACGTGAAAGCAAGTCAGGTTACTTTCCATAGGAAGAAATTTTCAGTACTATGAGAATCATAGAGTGATTACAATCGTGTTTTCCATTTGATTTTGCTAGATTTGTTTAACGACTGATGGCGTATTATGTATTAATATTGTGTTAATTTTTGCAAATTTTCAGCCACTGGGATCAAGATTTCTTAGCTTTTGGACCATGCGAAAGTGTGTAGGTGTTCTGGCAGCGGTTAAGCATATGACGAGTGATCCACCAGGTTGTCGTTCGAAGTTGAACTTTAGAGGTAGATTGTTTTGTATAGAGAGTGATTAATTGCTTTTCTATTCAGAGGGTTATTTCCTGTTGATTTCTCGTAGTTGCAAGTCAGTAGATCAAATTTATCAATTCTATATTTAAAAAGTTGTATCATATACATATTCGCATAATTATACTATTTGAGTTTTATACATAGTTCATATGTTTTTTATGTAACCAAAAGAAATATAAACATCTGAGTTATGTGGATCCCATGGCAGGACCTTCTAGGGGTCCCTTACTGTTTAAACTAAACCCTGATTTATGTACACAATTATGAATCTGTGGCACAATGGTAGCGCGTCTGACTCCATACCACAAGGTTGTGTGTTCGAATCACGTTAGGTTCACTGTCCTACTTTAGTTATCTTGGGACATATTGAATAAAATGACATAATTTGTTTACGACTTTACTCTCTAATTTAACTATTAATTATATATTCCAAGATCTAACAAGAGCCATATTATCAGTTTTAAGATTGCCCACCCCCAAACTTTGCCCCAGCCTGTTGTATTCATGAGGAACACTGAAGCATATTATGATATCATTTTTAAAAAAGGAAACTCTGTTATCTATTGTATTTCACAAGTTACAAAGTGTGTTAAGCTAAGTATCCATTTATTATTTACTGTAGAAATTATTGCTGTTGTAAACTGGATCAGTTCATAACTAAAGCTGCAATCTGAAACTACTACAAGTTTCTCTAAGTCTGTAAAAAAATTCATACAACTCAGATTCGGTCCTCATTTGATATGATGAACCTTAATGGCTTTATATGTGGTATTTTCTATTCCCGGGACACCTTAGAAAAAAGGAATTTACTGTAAAATTTTACTCCAATATGCTAACTCTACCTTTGTAATGTTCAACCCTGTGAAGACACCATAATTATCCAGTCAATCAGACCAAGCAAGGGAAAATTAAATAGATAAAAATAAATTGTTTCATCTTACATACATCAATCGTTCATTCTTTAATTTATTTTTAAAACTAATATACAAAAATCATTCACAAAATAACTGTGTAAATAATTTAGTGAAAAAATATAAGTTATGCATGCCTAATATAGATATTGTAACTATTTAGTCAACTATAAAGTTGAACATGAACACAAAGGATTGGAATCTATCATGATTCATGAGTCTATCATAGTTTTTCTTTTATTATTTTTAATTTTAACCCTAAAGATGAGAAAAAAGAACAAAGTCTCTCAAAATATCACCTATTTTGGAAAGACTGTTTTCAAGCCTTTTATGGTATATTGTAACATAAAAGTCTTTGGAAATCCTCAAAGCCTTAAATCAATGATTTAAAAATCTAAATCCAATAACAGAGAATGCTAAAGACTTTTTCAAAGTCTTTATATCCACTAATAGAAACTCTCAAAGATTTTCAGAAGTTCCTTATCGACTAGCAAGAGATTTGGAATGTCTCTACAATTCCCTATAAATCTAAGTTCACTAACTCCCTGTAAGTTCTTGCCATCAACCTTAAAATACTATGTTTTCGTTGGACTAAAATCAAGGAGTTGCCCAGCAAGCACGTCGTGCAAAGGAAGCTCTGTGGAAAAGAGATGTGGCCTCGCACAAAGTATACACCATGCGTTAATCTATAATTCAAATCTAAATATTATTATTATCGTGGTTTCCACTGAAATATTGGCTTCTACGCTACTGACACGATTTATCTACACAAATTTCCTGATACAAACATATATGTATATGTTATTTAAAAAATTCATGTAAAGATGTTGTCCCAGAAAACTTGGCAAGAATCCGAGTGATTATATTTGTGGACTTTGTTGTGTTCGCAGACCCATGGTCCAAAATAATAGCCGTTTGAATGCAAGTTAAGGTACGGGGAAGTTTAAACATCCCACCCAACGATTTGATTGGTGACATTAGTATGGAGCCTTCGGGTTCAAGTAATAGCGCTTTGGGTCCAATGTATATACGAATGTAACTTCTCTACTAAATTATTACTTGGTTTTGTGCTCTTAGATGTGACTCTATGTATATCTGCTATCGACTGTATGTATCTCTTTCTATGTACATAATAACTGCTGCCGAAATTTTTACATCGGATGGGTCAGATGAATTTTGTAGTCCATCAGATGAAGAGGACGACGTGGGTACAAAAAGCGCTGTAAATCAGAACTTTTACTTATCTATTTGCATTATCTTAGAAAAATGGACATTGCATGCTCTTTATGTGGGGAAATGCACTATATTGACGAGAGATTGACCAGATCATTCAAGAAAAAACCAACCTTTGGGAAAATATTGTCATCAGGGAAAATCACAAACCCCTTCGTTGTTTGAACCTAATTTGAGGGATTTATATGAAGGTGATTGATAAGCTTTTAATTATGCCACAAGTGTACGGCTATCGATGAGATAATATACAAAATACGGATCGTCCATAAAGACTAAAATAATTGTTAAATTTAACTTCTAATAAATATTATGCCTGAAGAATGATATTGAGAAATATTAAAATTAAAGAAATAAAAAAATTAACAAAAAGAAAACCTAGGACTTTAGATTTCACCACTATGATATACTAGAAAATTATAACAATTTTATATAATATTCTTTTCAAAACTACTCAAGACGATTTAGGACACAATGGACGTCTTGGAAAATATAACGTTAAATTCAATTAATTCTCAAAATACTAATAACTCTCATTACTTAAAAATGCTAGTCTCTAAACAAGAGTATAAAACAATTTTAAACAAGCACAAAGACATGTAAAAACAATTGTTATCATGATAATTAAGAATAAGGACCAAAAAAAATTATTATTAAAATAAGTTAAAACTCTCTAATATATATCATCTGGCTTCATCCGTAGTCCTAGTGAATAGATAATTACATTACAAAAGAAAAAAAATGAAAAAAATGAAAAATATAGAACTAAGCTAAACAACCGCTCGACTTTCCTCCGGACTAACTTCCAAAACCCAATTCATCTGTAGCTTTATAGGCTAGTAAAATTCTCCATATTGGTGCCAATGACCAAAAAGGAAAGACATTATGTGCTAATATTTCTTTATATATGCCAGCTCCTACTTCACCTCATGCAAGTCACGTATTGGCACAACTATTGAATTCACACTTTGTCCATATAGGAAAACAAAATTATACTATTAACAAATGTGTTGTTGCTAATATGGAGGTAAGGTGGACCACAAATGGTAAGATATCATCTGTTTTATTTAACTTCCATCTTATGTTGACATTTTTCCTTGGATAATAATTAATTGCTCCACATCAAAAGTAATCTTTTAAGGTATATATGCCAGCTCCTCCGAAATAGTCTCCAAAGAAATGAAGTTTTGAATGATGTCGACATTTTCTTCTTGTATTTCACGGGCTAAATCCGGATCCTCCAAATCCAATTAAATTTGTCCAGTTAGAAGATTATATATAAACTCTGTGCTTTAACTTCCCAGCTTGGCCCAATAATGAAATTAAAATTTTTCATCGGCTATCTCGCGGGCTAGCTAAATGGCTTTTATTTGTGCAATCCGTGTACCTAGAACATCCGTGTTCTGAGATTTTCGGGACAACAATTCAAACAACTTATGATTTTTTATCAATTTTATTAAAAAAAGTCCGCTTTCTAGTCCAATCGAGCTTTATTTATTAACAACTACAAAACTAAATAAAACCATCAAATATGTATAAAATAGAGAACTAATAAATATAAATTAAGACGTAAATTATGTCTTGTTCACATTCTCATAAATACCTCCGAACCTACATTTTGCTAGTCCTCGAGCAAAACTAATATAATAAAAATCCTAACTTACTTTCGCAAGAATCACGACTACACTTAGCATGTGTAACGAGCCTTTAAACCCTAGGTGGTCCTAGTGGACAAGTTTTATCTCGTGAGGGTTTACAAGAGGTATACCCATAAAACCTTTACTCCAACTCCTAGTTACCTGTGAACGATTGAGGATAGACACTAAACAAGCTATTTAGTTGACATACTAAATTCTTCGGCTATGAGAGTCATTAGCTTATATGAATCCAATTGATGTACATGAGTTTTCACTCAAGCGTACTAAAATTCATATAAAAGAAAACAAAGATCTACTCAGAAAGTTGTAGAATGGACTACGATACCCGGAATCTAACAAACCACAATCACATGAATAGATTAAGAAGATAGATATGGAGATAGAAGTGTGCATATGTTGACTAAGGTGAACGGTGTTTCCAAGAATATTGGTATGAACATCATCCAAGATGAACCCTAATAGATTGAGATATGCAACCACTGGTCTGAATCCTAATTTTAGTATCAGCTCAACTGGTATATACAAGGGCCCCAACGGTCGATTATTGAATATATACAATTATTATTTTTTATTTCTTTTATTTTTTTCGGCAACATGATTAGATCTTTTGAATCTAAGTGCATGTTTCTCGTGAGCAGAATACATGATAGTTCCCATGGATCTTGCGTTCCACGCTTGCTTAGGCGATGGAGACAGTGAGAACGCACACATATTGCTATCCGAGTATCAATTTATTTTTTTTGGTCAAGTTCAATTAAAATAATGGGGCTTGATCTCAATCATAATACTTTCTCTTGGCGAAAACAAGGCGATACTAATGCCCCACTAAATCACTTAGAGAAACACAAAAATGTTGCAAAAATAAAAACATAAGTGATATGGTGAGACTATCATGTTATTTCTAACACCTGAGCTCTGTTCTTTTATGAATAGACCATTTAGCTGGGCACAATAACTCTTATAGGAAAAAATTTTGTTTCCATCTACCTAGAATGGTTAGTGTTATCTTGAATTTTTCACAAGTTTCTAAATTTTGGAATTTTTTGTACACCTAAATTTTTAAAAATTTTCTCCCTTACCCTCAAACTTAAATTGAACATAGTCCTTGATGTTCTAAAGATAAATGAATGAAAGCATGAACAAAGAGAAAATAATGAACAAAGTAAAAGAGATGGGGAAAGATATCACCAGCACCGTGTACCAAAAGCATATGGGTTGCCTCCCATAGAGCGCTAAGTTTAAAGTATTCAACCATATCAAGAGAAGATTAGTCACAACTTACAAATCATACAACAGTAATCGAAATAATTGTGGATCCTTGAAGTCAATCGTATTTGACTTATACAGTTGACCACAATGGAATATACGAAATTGGTGGTCATTCTTAGAAAAATGTGTCGATTCTAACTTCTTAAAATATTCGGGTTTAGTTCCAAAATTTATGAATTGACACATTTGAAATTCATATGTTCCCATATTTGAAAGAAAAGTGTTTGTTGGGAAAACAAAATCAATTATGGTATTATGGTCCAGGTAAGCCACATCAATAGGATGATGGGTTTCTGACACCTGAATTTTATTTTGGATAAAATTATTTAGATAAGTAGTGTCTCTTATTCTAACCTCGTCCTCTATATTAGGTAAATATTTATCGGTATATCAAGGGTAAAATTGGAAACAATATATCGGCAATTAAGTTCACTTTGATCAATACTAACAGCTGACCGTCCTTCTTCGATTTCCCTAAAGGTATCATGAATTTGTTCCCACCTAAGTGTCTCCTACGTGAATTTTCAGTCAACTACTTGAGTGAATCTTCTAAAGATAGACTAGCATCGTAAGAAGTATTAGGAATCAACTGTTTAATTAAATCATCCAAAGACGGAGAACACACATTATACTCATTACAATATTGCTCATTTTTTGGTTCATCTGACTGGTGCACGTGCGAATAGTAATTGGGATCACCGTGGTCTGAACCATAACCTCCAAAGGGCTGGTAGTGGTCCCAAGTAATATCCACACTATGATGGTCATAGTAAGGATATTGCTCATTTTGAAACTCAGGTCAATATGGATTGTATTGGTCCTCATAATACCAGTTCAACATTTATTTATTTTATTTTTTGGTGCAAATGTAAATGCAAGGTTGACTAAAATAGGTAACCTCGGGTTACCTTAGCAGAATATACCTACAGTCAAAGAATTGTCACAGGTACGAGGCTAAGGCTTGTGGAATTTCAGCTGGTAACTCTCAGTAGGCCAACGACACGGGTTCAACTTACTTTTCCACGAGTTTTCCTAAAATCGGTAGTCTGACGATGCAATTGGTGTGTGCACATGTTTTTTTATATATAATTTTTTTTTTAAATTATAACTAAATATAACATAAAATCCTAATGTAATTAATTACAAATAAAATAAAAATTTAAATAATAAAATATTACCTAATATATTCATTTACAAAAATAAATTAAGATCTAAAATAAATAAAATTAAATATCGGATACTTACCTTTTTGGTATGCAAATCTTATCTCCACCTTAAATGTCAAAATAAATCTGCGCACCAAATATAGAAATATACCCAAAGAGTATAATCTAGAATAAAATAAAATCTAAACTAATATAATATTTACAAAATTTAATAAAAAGTAAAAATAACAACATTTTAGTCCTCGGCAGCGGCTTCAAAAACTTGATTAGATTTTAATTATGCCGCAAGTGTACACCTATCGATGAGATAGTATACAAAATACGAGTCGTCCATAAAGACTAAAATAATTGCTACTTTTAATTTCTAATAAATATTATGCCAAAAGAATGAGATTGAGAAATATTAAAACTAAAGAAATAAAAAAATTAACAAAAAGAAAACCTAGGACTTTAGATTTCACCACTATGATGTAGTAGAAAATTATAACAATTTTATACAATATTATTTTCAAAACTACTTAAGACGATTTAGGACACAATGGACGTCTTAGAAAATATAACGTTAAATTCAATTAATTCTCAAAATACTAACAACTCTCATTACTTAAAAATGCTAGTCTTTAAACAAGAAAATAAAACAATTTTAAACAAGCACAAGGACATATAAAAAGAATTGTTATCATGATAGTCAAGAATAAGAATCAAAAAAAATTATTATTAAAATAAGTTAAAACTCTCTAATATATTTTATCGGGCTTCATCCGTAGCCCTAGTGAATAAATTATTACATTACAAGAAAAAAAAAATGAAAAATATAGAACTAAACTAAACAACCGCTCGACTCTCCTCCGGACTAACTTCCAAAACCCAATTCACCTGTAGCTTTATAGGCTAGCAAAATTCTCCATAACCCAATTCATCTTTAGCTTTATAGGCTAGCAAAATTCCCCATATTGGTGCCAATGACCAAAAAGGAAGGTCATTATGTGCTAATATTTCCTTATACATGCCAGCTCCTACTTCACCTCATGTAAGTCACGTATTGGCACAACTATTTAATTCACACTTCGTCCATATAAGGAAACAAAATTATATTAGCAAATATATTGTTGTTAATATGGAAGTAAGGTGCACCACAAATGGTAAGATATCATCCATTCTATTTAACTTCCATCTTATGTTGACATTTTTCCTTAGATACTAATTAATTGCTCCACATCAAAAGTAATCTTTATAAGGTATATATGCCAGCTCCTCCAAAGTAGTTTCCAAATAAATGAAAGTTTTGAATGATGTCGACATTTTCTTCTTGCATTTCACGGGCTGAATCCGGATACTCCAAATCCAATTAAATTTGTCTAGTTGGAAGATTATATAAACTCTGTGCTTTAACTTCCCATCTTAGCCCAATAATGGAAGACTTAAATTTTTTCATCGGCTGTTTCTGGGCTAGCTAACTGGCTTTTATTTGTGCAATCCATGTACCTTAAACATCCGTGTCTTGAGATTTTTGGGATAGCAATTTCAAACAACTTATGATTTTTATCAATTTTACTGGGAAAAGTCCACGTTCTAGTTCAATAAGCTTTATTTATTAACAACTACGAAACTAAATAAAACCATCAAATATGTACAAAATAGAAAATTAATAAATATAAATTAAGATGTAAATTATGTCTTGTTTTACACATTCATCAGTGATGCCATGTCAAGATTGTTCTGTATCCACATCCGAGAGTATAATGATTTGAATGCATTTACCGGTCTTAGTTGCAGTCACGATAAAAGATCCCTAAAAGGAAGGAGTCCAAAGTGCTTTTCAATATACGGGACTTTAACACATGAGTGGAGCATTAGTACCCGATGAAGGAAGGGAACCATTTTATTCCCAGCTTTATATATACGATATTAATCATTCCCTTAGTGTTCAGGCAAAACGAAATCCCCAACTGGACCGAGATGTTTTTGAGACAATTCAAAATACTCTCTCACAACATAATGTGTTATGCGTTAAGTATTCTCCCACACAAGATATTCTGAGTAATGTAAGTCCCAAGGATAAAAATATAAAGTCATTGGTAGTCCTAGGCATATGTTCGATATTTATCAAGATTCAATAGACATTACACGTTTTAATCATCACCCATATATCTTCTTGATAATGTCCGTAAATCCTAGCTGGTCAGAAATTAAATATTATTATGCTTCGAATCTTCCCAATATAATAGCCTGTGTTTTCGAATTGAAGAGAGATGACTGAATAATTCAATTGATGAAAGAAATTAAGAAAAAAAATGTTTTTAGTAAAGCGGAAGCACATGTGTTATGATTGAATTTCAAAAACGTGGTTTGCCTCATATGCAGACTCTTTTGATCTTGGATGGTCCAGAAAAATTAGTACATTGGAATAGGTTGAGAAAATTATTTGTACCAAATTTTCGGATGAAAAAACTGACCCATCTCTATTTGAGACTGTATGGAAATGTATGTTACACGGTTCATGTGGTTCGAATTTGATATGCATCAGAAATAGAAAGTGCAATAGATTATATCCAAAGAAACACGCTGATAGTACAACCATGGACGAAGGTATATCCAATATATCGCCGATTTGATGAAGGAAGAAGTGTGATCATCCGCAAGGGATACAGAGCAAACAATACAGGTGTTGTTCCGTACAACCCATATTAGTCTACGATGTTCAAAATTTCTACATATTGAGATCTGTGGAGTTGTAAGGGTTATTGAATACATACATAAGAATATATCCATAAAGTTCTGTTAGAATTAAAAATGGATTTCTTACTTAAAATGAATTTTGTTACTTAATATATCTTAGTGGGATCTAGGGTCACTAGTCCAAACTTGGGGTGGAAAAATAGAGCCATCCATTTTCATTTCTTAGTGAATGAGAAACCTTTGGTTTGTCCCATATTGGGCAAACCAAGGAGGAAGTTTATCCTCTTTACCACAAATGTTCTATATAAGGAAAAAGAACTAGTGGATTGGATATGGACTTAGGAAATGGACTAGTGGGCAAATGCACACACGTGCGGTGCTTGCGTGTGCTTTTGCGTGAGCCTTGGCGCGACCCTTGGTGCGACCATTGGTGCGAGCCTTGGCGCGAGCCTTGGCGTGTGCCTTGCGTGTGCCTGGGAGTGCATAGTGTACCCATCAAAGATCCAACGGTTTTATATTTTAATTTTGTACATTAAATATTTTACCGTTTTGAATTTATAAAATTAAATCAGGTTTAATAAACAAAATCTTTTAATTAAATATCTCGAATTAAATATGTTTAATTAATTGATTTTTGACAGTTTGAAAATTCAACAGTCTTCTTCTTCTTTAAAAGAAAAACAAAAGTCAGATTTTTACTTACCCCAGTCGCAGCCACTGACCTGACGACTTTTGCCCTCTTCTTGCTTTGTTTTGCGCACTAGTTTATTTCTTCATTTTCTTCTACTGTTTAGTTCACAACGGGCCAACGAGTCTTGATAACTGGGTTGGTATCAGGTGGTTTTATCCTGGTTCGATTTGTCATCTCTAAAGGTATATCAACATCTTTCTAAAGGTGTACCTGACAAATATCGAGTTAAGGGCAGTCTGTTGAACATGCGACTCTATCTCTCTGTGCTTGTGTGGTTGTCTGAAGTGTGTTATCTGTTCTAACCCTTAACTCTTTTCAAGTTTCTGTTTGGTTTGCTTAATGTTACAGGAATATTCTCCAACATTCTTAACTCGATAGTTTGCTTAATTTCAAAATTTTACTTCTGTAACAATGGTGAAGACTGATGTTGACAGACCTCAGAAATTTTCTGGAAAGGACTTCAAGAGATAGAAGTCTAAAATGTTATTTTTCCTGAGTTTCCACATGCTAGATGAGATGGTTCTGAAGCCGTTTGATGAGTCTCTAAATGAACCTGAAAAATTACAGGACTTAGAAAGTTGGAAGAGAAGTAATAATATGGCCAAAAATCATATCTTAAACTGCCTAGAAGATGCTCTATGTGATTTTTACAATGCTAAGGATAATTTCAATGCTTATAATCTATGGACTGCACTACAAGATAAATATGAAGCAGAAACAACAGGAAGTAAAAAATTCTTGGTTGCACGTTTTCTGGAATATAAAATGATGAATGATAAATCAATGGTTGATCAGTTTCTGGAGTTGCAAAAAATTATTAATGAAATAATTGATGAAGGAATGGTTATTGACGAAACATTTCAAGTTTTTGCTGTTATTGAAAAATTGCCAAATTCCTGGGCTGAATACAAGAGAAGACTAAGTCATGAAACTGGTGAAATTTCCATGGTAGAATTGGGCAAGAAAATCCAAGTTGAAGAATTGTTGTGTTCAAAGGACAAGAATGTTTCTTCTGCAAGAGACATGTCAAACAAAGCTCACGTCATCAAACACAGATTTGCTAATCTAAGTCTGGACCACAACAAGCGCAAGCCTGGCCCGCAAAGAAAAGGTACCTTTCAAAAACCAAAATCTGCTATTGGTAAAATTAAGGGAGCATGTTATGATTGTGGTGTGTCTGGCCATATGGCAATTCATTGTAGAAAACGCAAAGATGCAAATTTTAAGAAATCAAATGTAAATTTAGTTGAAAGTAGTAAAAATGAGTTTTCTGGCACGGTGTCTGAGGTTAACTTAGTTACCAATGTGAGATACTGGTGGTAGACTCTAGAGCTACCAAACATGTCTGCGGAAGTAAAGACATGTTCACCTCCTATCAGACGGTAAGAGAAGGAGAAAAACTCTATATGGGTAATTCATCTGCAACAAAGGTTGCAGGAAAAGGAAAAGTTTCGTTGAAGCTCTCCTCTGGGAAAATCCTCACATTGAATGAAGTTTTACATGTACCAGACATCTGCAAGAATCTCGTTTCAAGTGGTGTGCTAGATGATAAGGGCTTTAAGATTGTATTTGAGTCTGGGAAAGTGATTATCACTAAGGGAAAGGATTTTGTGGGAAATGGCTATAAGGCTGAAGGCCTATACAAATTATCTGTAACCTCTGTTGAAGTTAATAAAATTGATTCTTCTTATGTTGTTGTCTCATTGAATATCTGGCATGGTAGACTTGGTCCTGTAAATTATAAATCAATGAAAAAATTGGCAAACTCTGGCTGCATTCCAAAATTAAATTTGGAATATGAACATAAATGTGAAGTTTGTGTAGATTCAAAATATGCAAAGAAGCCCTTTAAGAAAAAGTCCACAGAAATTCTAATCCCTTAGAGTTAATTCACTCAGACTTAGTTGATATGAAATCAATCCAAACTAGAGGTGGTAAAAAATGGTTTGTCACTTTCATAGATGACTGTACTAGATACTGTCATATTTACTTGCTTAAAGGGAAAGATGATGCTTTAGAAGCATTTAAATTATATAAATTAGAAGTAGAAAACCAATTGAACACCACAATTAAAACCATTAGATCTGACCGTGGGGGTGAATATGTAATCCCTATAGGAGACTTTTGTGCACAACATGGCATTATTCATGAGGTAAATCCTCCTTATTCACCACAATCAAATGGAGTGTCTGAACGAAAAAACCGAACCCTTAAGGAGATGATGAATGCCATGTTAATCAGTTCTGGACTACCGGCGAACTTGTGGGGGGAGGCCGTCCTCTCAGCTTGCTATATCCTGAACAGAGTGCCCCTTAAAGGATCAGTCAAATCATAGTATGAATTATGGAAAGGCAAACAACCCTCTCATGGATACCTCAAAGTGTGGGGGTGTTTAGCCAAGGTCTTTATTCCTCCACCTAAGAGGACTAAAATAGGACCTAAAACAGTTGATTGTGTCTTCATAGGATATCCCGAACACATGATAGGTGCATAAATAATACATTTTAAGTAGTTTTTCCTGACCCTTATTTGCTATATTTGAGTGAATTACTATGTTTTATTATTACTTTCGAAGTTTAGTTGTCTTTTCAGGTTACAGTTCAGAAACCTGCTGAATGGAGTTGTATGAGAAGAATTACCGAGTAGCCAGTAAAACTATGCTTAATTGAGGCCTTTCACCTTCCATAGTGTAGTAAATTGAATTACGAAGCCAACGGAGAAAGAACGAGGTCATTCTGATCTCGTATGAGGAAGTTATGGGCAAAGCCACATGGTGGCAAACTAGCTTGTGCTGCTAGCGCCCAGGCGCTAAGTTGGCTGAACCGTAGGTGCTAAGGTGCTAAGTGGTTAGTTGGAGGTGCTAGAGTGGTTTGGTGGACTAGTGGCTAGCCTTGGTGGAGTAGTAGCTAGCTTGGGGAAGTCATATGGGATTAGGAAAGAATTTGGAGTTGCTATATCTTGTTGGGATGGAATAAGGAAACTTAGCACATTTCCTAATTCCACTAGGATTATGAAAATGGCTAACTCAAGTTCTATAAAAGGAACTCAGGCCTTTCTCGTGGAAAGACTTTTGGAGAGGTAGCTATAGCACATATTGGAGGTCCAAGGGATATTTGGGGGTCAGGTTTACTATACAAGGCAGGACACAAGTCTACTCACGTAAGGAAAGCTAAAAACACAAGGATTCTCGGCTGGGCTGGACTCAGCATTTTCTCGGCTGGAATTTCCCTCACGTATAAGAGGGAGAAGTTGGCTGGAAATAGAACATCATCTAATTCACGTAATCATACAGGAGATTAGGTTGGAGGAGAAGAAAAGAGGCGCAAGAACACAGCAAAGGAAAAGGGGACAGCGCAACTTGAAGGCTGGCCATTTTTTCATACAAGCGATTCTGCAAAAACAATTCTTCGCTATCTTTCCGGGTTTGATTGTATTTTCTTTATTGATTTCCATGGGTTTTGAGAAACCCATGATGAGCTAAACCCTCTATATTGGTTAGGGATGTAATCTGAAGTTGGAAAACATGTTTATCAATTGAATGTCGCATGCTCACATGTTCATGTTGTTTTTATTATCGTTCATGTTCTACTGATTATAATGCCATGTATGATTGATTGTTTGTTTGTTTGAGTCGCGAATTGAATAAGCATGCATTGATATCTACAACTAAATTAGAGTTTTCGATCCGGAATTGTCGAAGGACTCCGGTTACAAGTAGTATAGCATATTTGTTAACGATACTTAAAATTGCCATGCAAGTATGTGTAGAAGCTTGACCTAGGTTGAATCCGAGTTGCACTTTGCGCCGGGTTACTTAGAATAACCTCAACTCACAAAGACCATTGCTTTCATTGGGTTGAACTTGTATGGTGCATTACACCAAGTTATCCGGTGTTAAGGATTCAGAGAGTGGCGCGATACCCTCTATGATGATATTAGGAGTTTTGCCGGAGTAGACCTGCGATTGGATGCTTTAGGGTTATTGGTGTTACTAATGCATCAATGTTGAGTATGCTTTGATTGATAACATGTTGGAAAACTAACGATGAATTCTCTAACCAATACTTCTCTCTCTGATATTCGTTTTTATTAATCTGCTTTAGCTTTTTTTAGTACAATTTAGTTAAAATCACAACAAAAACCCCCCCTGTTTACTTGCGTAATTGAAAGTAATTAACAATCACTAGCCTCTCTGTGGGAACGAACTTGTTCTTATTTGCTATACTTTAATCTATTTTGGAAGAGTAAGAACTCGATTATTTTGGTTGATTACGACACGACCAAATTTTGGCGCCGTTGCCGGGGAGGCATAGCGGATTGTTATTTATTTTTAGTTTCGTTTTTGTTTTATTTTTAGTTTCTAATACGGTTCTGATTTTTTTTTTAAGTACTTGAATGCGCATACGACTTCGATCAGGCACTTTACTGAACGAACTAGTCTGGGCAGCCAACACGCCACTTCCTCCGAGTATAACAAGCGAGTTTGCAGATTCGGACGTAGAAGCAGAACCAGCAACAATGGCTGACGCCGAGTGCACACTGAAAGATCTAGCATCTCATAAGCTAGATACGCAACAATGGTGCATACAGACGGCTTCTACTTTTGAGATTAAGCCGGGATTGATCCGTGAACTTCCGAAGTTTCACGGGATGACTAATGAAGACCCGAATAAGCATCTGATGGATTTCCATAACATAATTATGGCCATGGTTGGGGCTGAACCTGATGTTGATGGAGCCATGCTACGAGCTTTTCCATTCTCTCTGATGGATACGGCTAAGGAATGGTTATACTATTTACCTTCCGGTAGTGTTACAACTTGGAACGGTTTGAAGAAACTCTTTTTAGAGAGATATTTCCCTGCATCAAAGGCAACTCAAATCCGTAAAGAAATTTGCGGCATTAAGAAGATGGTAGGCGAAACACTGTATGAATGCTGGGAACGGTATAAAAGATTAGTCGCTAGCTGCACACATCATCAATTTAGTGATGCTTTGATCATCCAGTACTTCTATGACGGACTTCAACCAAGCGACAGAAACCTTCTTGATGCTGCAGGTGGTGGTGCATTAGTAAACAAGACGGTAGCTCAGGCTAGAGATTTAATTGAAAACATGGAAGCAAACACTCAACAATTTTCAGGCCGTGAGTCACTCGTCAAAAGGGTTGCCGAAGTTAGCTCTTCACCGCACCTAGAGCACAAAATCAGTCAAATGGAAAAAACGATACAACAAATGGCTGCGGTGATCATTCCATCTTATGAAGGAGAAGCCGAACAGGTGAATGCAATATTTCCAAATCAGAAGAGGCAAAGGTATGATCCTTATTCCAACACGTACAATCCAGGTTGGAGAGATCATCCGAATTTCAGTTATGCAAATCAGCAAGCTGCAGCTTCGAGGCCGGTTTTCAATCACCAAAATGGGATGCAACAGCAAGCACAACCTCCACAACAAGCTCAAAATTCAGAATCATCGGAGCTGATCTCCATGATGAAAAATATGACGGCAGCAATGCAGAAAAATCAGCAGACAACGGACAATGCGATTAAAGAGTTACAAACACAGATGAGCACTATGGTCGGTAGATTGAACCTTCTGGAGACACAGAATAGTGGGAAACTCCCTTCTCAACCCATCAGTCCTAGAGAAAATGTCAGTGCCGTGACATTGAGAAGTGGTACACGAACTGTACAACCAGAAGAAGCCGAGAAAAATAGAGACCCGAAAGGGCCGGTCCCGGAAAAAGAGAGTAACTGTAACTCTGAAGAGAGCCCTGATACCTCTAAAAGTGCTGAGGTATGTAAAGAAAATTATAAAATCCCTCTACCTACTTACGTTCCTCCTCTACCTTTTCCTCGCAGGTTTGCTAACTCGAAAAAGACGGAACAAGATAAGGATATCTTAGAAATTTTCAAGAAAATTCACGTGAACATCCCACTGATTGACGCAATTAAACAGGTCCCCAAGTATGCGTGAATTCTGAAGGACTTGTGCACCAATAAACAAAAATTAAACGGTAATGAGGTAATGAGATTGGGGGAAAATGCTTCGGCAATCTTGCAAAAGAAACTCCCATTCAAATGTACAGATCCCGGTAGTTTCGATATTCCTATTGTTATTGGTAACACAACGTTTAATAAGGCCATGCTAGATTTAGGAGCATCAGTGAATGTTAATTATGCCTACATCTATATATGAATCTCTCAAGTTAGGACCTTTAAAAGAAACTGGAATTGTTTTACAACTAGCTGACCGTTCTAATGTATACCCTCGAGGTATTGTTGAAAATGTGCTTGTACGAGTTAATCAGTTAGTTTTTCCAACAGATTTCTGTGTACTAGAGATGGCGGATGGATCAACTGATTCGTCTACACCATTGCTACTGGGACGTCCATTCATGCGAACGGCGCGAACAAAAATTGATGTCTTTAATGGGACATTGACAATGGAATTCGATGGAGAAATAATATGTTTTAACATTTATGAGACGATGCGATATCCTAGTGACGTACATTCTTGTTTTTCTATTAATGTTATTGATTCTTTGGCTAAACAAGTGTTTGATTTGGACAGGAAGGAGAAAACAAAGGCTTTGCATGATAATAGGATTTCTAAAAAACAGCTTACTGTTGGACAGAAAGTTCTACTGTGTAACTCTCGCCTTTATTGGAAGAAGTCTCGTTGGAAAGGACCCTGTATTGTGACTAACGTTTTTTCTCATGGTGCAGTGGAGATTCGGAGCTTGATAACGGGAAAGGAGCTTAAAGTGAATGGGCATCGCTTAAAGCCATATTACGAGCCGTTTGAGCCTGAAAAGGCTGAAATACAGTTAGAAGAGGCGCTCCCTCTGGAGGAGTAGCAAAGAATGCCTCGTCGGGCTACAGACGTTAAACTAAGCGCTAAATGGGAGGCAACCCATTGCTTTTGTATTTCTATCTTTTGTTTTTGATTTTTATTTTTATATCATGTTAGAATTTCCCATCTTGACGTTACATTGGAGGATTTAATTCACATTGAGGACAATGTAAAGTTTAAGTGTGGGGGAGTAATTAGGCATATAAATTTTTAGGTAGAATATTTAAGCATACACACATTTGCATGAAAACCTTCAACTTTTAGAGATTTTAGAGTCACTTAGCATACGGTTAGCTACGTTTACATACGGACTTCTACTCAAAATAACTGAACTTAGAAATATTAGAGAACTATATTCAGAGTGCTTAGTTTTTGAGAGGCTAGAGCCGACCAAAATGGACTTAAACCGCCGTTAGGAGAGTACAGGTTAGACTTGTAATCATTCAATACCCATGAGTGAGGCACCAGACCTTCAATTATACGTTTAGAGTGTTTTATCTACGCTAATTCCGGGTAGAATGATGAGCTACCTAACCTCGCACCAATTTTCAGCACTATTTTTGATCTCTTGAGTGCTATTTTTTATCAACCATGAGGGTGTCATTAGAATTGCTAACTTATTCTTGTAGTTTGGTTTGCAGTTGGCATCGTTCTCTCGATAACGTCCATAGAAACATAGCATCATCAACAAGCGGAACATCAAAAATTTGAAGGAAAGTTGAAGACAGTCAAGGTACAAGCAACAATTTAAAGAGGAAATTCATATTTGAGTAAGCAACAATACAATTAAACATGTTGAAGACTTACAAGAGCGAAAGAAATCGAAAGGTGTAGATTCTATACAGATTTAGAGACGAAACAGAACTCACGGAAAGAGAAAATACTCAGGTAACAAGAAATTGAGAAAAATAGCAAAAAGTGTCCAGGAGAAAGTGTATGAGGCAAGCAACTCACGTCAAAAAAAAAAAAAAAAAAGACGTTCTACGAAGTTCAAGTGAAAAAAAGTTTCTGAATTACAGTGCTTGAAGTGGTATACAGGCCGTGAAGAGAAAAAGAGCTAAAAATCGTCAAGTTCTACGAAGTTCAAGAGTTCATTATCTACAGTTGATACCGAAGACGTTTCTATGGGATGTTGGGAGAGTGGTGCTGATTGTCGACCGGGTGAGGAGGTAAGTAACAATTCCCATCTTCGCATAATGGTTGATTTCCTTTCGTAGAGGTCACTAGAAAAATAAAAAAGGGTTCTTTCTTGTCCCATTTTCTATGGGATCACATCTTAATATGACTCGGAAGGTTGCCTTTCCTTCCTACCCGTCAACATATGTAGGCCTTCTATCTTTATTCTTGCATGCACATATGTGAGAACCATAGAGTGCCTCTTTTGAGTGTCAAATTCATAAAACCCTATTGGTGAGGCAGAATTATTCGGTTACTCTCGAACCGGGACTCTTTTATTTGGTGGTTTTCTCCAAACTCAAGGATTAAGCATGAGAATAATGTTCTTTATATTTGGAAGTTGAAGTAGGTTTTGTGGGTACATCTCTAGTAAACCCTCACGAGACTATAACTCGTCCACTAGGGACACCTAGGGGTAAGGCTTGTTGCACATGCTAAGTGTAACCGTTTACTCGACGAAACGGAGTTGTATTTTAGATTAGTTTAGATTTGTAGTTTGCTCGAGGACTAGCAAAAGGCAAGTGTGGGGGAATTTGATAGGTGCATAAATCATACATTTTAAGTAGTTTTTCCTGACCCTTATTTGCTATATTTGAGTGAATTACTATGTTTTATTATTACTTTCAAAGTTTAGTTCTCTTTTCAGGTTACAGTTCAGAAACCTGCTGAATGGAGCTGTATGAGAAGAATTACCGAGGAGCCAGTAAAACTCTGCTTAATTCAGGCCTTCCACCCTCCACAATGTAGGAAATTGAATTACGAAGCCAACGGAGAAAGAACAAGGTCATTCTGATCTCGTATGAGGAAGTTATGGGCAAAGCCACATGGTGGCAAACTAGCTTGTGCTGCTAGCGCCCAGGCGCTAAGTTGGCTGAACCGTAGGTGCTAAGGTGCTAAGTGGTTAGTTGGAGGTGCTAGAGTGGTTTGGTGGACTAGTGGCTAGCCTTGGTGGAGTAGTAGCTAGCTTGGGGAAGTCATATGGGATTAGGAAAGAATTTGGAGTTGCTATATCTTGTTGGGATGGAATAAGGAAACTTAGCACATTTCCTAATTCCACTAGGATTGTGAAAGTAGCTAACTCAAGTTCTATAAAAGGAACTCAGGCCTTTCTCGTGGAAAGCCTTTTGGAGAGGTAGCTATAGCACATATTGAGGTCCAAGGGATATTTGGGGGTCAGGTTTACTATACAAGGCAGGACACAAGTCTACTCACGTAAGGAAAGCTAAAAACGCAAGGATTCTCGGCTGGGCTGGACTTAGCATTTTCTGGGCTGGAATTTCCCTCACGTATAAGAGGGAGAAGTTGGCTGGAAATAGAAGATTATCTAATTCACGTGATCATACAGGAGATTAGGTTGGAGGAGAAGAAAAGAGGCACAAGAACACAGCAAAGGAAAAGGGGACAACGCAACTTGAAGGCTGGCCACTTTTTCATACAAGCGATTCTGCAGAAACAATTCTTCGCTATCTTTCCGGGTTTGATTGTATTTTCTTTATTGATTTCCATGGGTTTTGAGAAACCCATGATGAGCTAAACCCTCTATATTGGTTAGGGATGTCATCTGAAGTTGGAAAACATGTTTATCAATTGAATGGCGCATGCTCACATGTTCATGTTGTTTTTAATATCGTTCATGTTCTACTGATTATAATGCCATGTATGATTGATTGTTTGTCTTTTGAGTCGCGAATTGAATAAGCATGCATTGATATCTACAACTAAATTAGAGTTTTCGATCCGGAATTTTCGAAGGACTCTGGTTACAAGTAGTATAGCATATTTGTTAACGATACTTAAAATTGCCATGCAAGTATGTGTAGAAGCTTGACCTAGGTTGAATCCGAGTTGCACTTTGCGCCGGGTTACTTAGAATAACCTCAACTCACAAAGACCATTGCTTTCATTGGGTTAAACTTGTGTGGTGCATTACACCAAGTTATCCGGTGTTAAGGATTCAAAGAGTGGCGCGATACCCTCTATGATGATATTAGGAGTTTTGCCGGAGTAGACCTGCGATATGATGCTTTAGGGTTATTGGTGTTACTAATGCATGAATGTTGAGTATGCTTTGATTGATAACATGTTGGAAAATTGATGATGAATTCTCTAACCAATACTTCTCTCTCTGATATTCATTTTTATTAATCTGTTTTAGCTTGTTTTAGTATAATTTAGTTAAAATCACAACAAAACCCCCCCCTGTTTACTTGCGTAATTGAAAGTAATTAACAATCACTAGCCTCTCTGTGGGAACGAACTTGTTCTTATTTGCTATACTTTAATCTATTTTGGAAGAGTAAGAACTCGATTATTTTGGTTGATTACGACACAACCAACACACCACTGCTTATAGGTTTATGGTTGTGAGTTCTGAAAAGTCAGAAATTGGTGTGAACACCATTATGGAATCTAGGGATGCTACATTTTTTGAAAATGTGTTTCCGTTGAAATATGAATCTCGCATGATATGTGATGATCCCCTAGATGTCCCTTCTTCTAGCCATATTTTACCGATAGAAGAAGATGAATCTGTTTATGAACCTAGAAGAGGCAAAAGACTTAGAATAGAAAAATCTTTTGGGCCATACTTCATAACCTGTTTAGTTGAAACTGATCCACAGACCTATAAAAAGGCCATGACTTCGTCTGAAGCTCCATGGTAGAAAAAATCCACTATTTGAGATGGATTCTATTGTTCAGAATGAAACCTGGGAGATAGTAGATTTACCTCCAGGGTGCAAACCATAGGCTGTAAATGGATCTTCAAGAGAAAACGTAAGGTAGATGGAACTGTGGAAAAGTATAACGCTAGACTAGTAGCTAAGGGCTATAAACAAATAGAAGGTGTAGATTGCTTTGACACTTATTCACTTGTCACTAGAATTACTTCCATTAGGATCCTAATTGCAATCGCTGCAATTCATAACCTACAAATACATCAAATGGATGTAAAAACTGCGTTCCTAAATGGTGAATTAGATGAAGAAATTTATATGGACCAACCCGAAGGCTTTGTAGTGAAGGGTTGTGAAAACAAAGTGTGTAGACTTAAAAAGTCTTTATATGGCTTGAAACAAGCACCGAAACAATGGCATGAAAAATTTGATCATGTAATGTTCTCTAGTGGATTTAAAATAAATGAAGCTGACAAATGTGTGTACAATAAATCTATAAATGATGCCTGTGTGATTGTATGCTTGTATGTTGATGATATGCTTATACTAGGCACAACCTTAGAAATCATTAATTCCACTAAGAACATGTTGAGTGAGAACTTTGACATGAAAGACTTAGGTCCTGCTGATGTAATCCTAGGGACGAAAATTGGAAAGGAGTCTAATGGATTCAGTCTTAGTCAATCTCATTATGTTGAATCAGTTCTTAAGAAATTTAACCAGTTTGATAGTAAACCTGCAAGTACTCCATTTGACCCTTCTTGCAAACTCAAGAAAAACAAAGGTAATGGAGTCTCGCAACTTGAATATTCACGAGTCATAGGAAGTCTGATGTATTTAATGAACTGCACAAGACCAGACATTTCATATGCTGTGAGTAGACTAAGTAGGTATACCTGTAATCCAGGACATGAACATTGGGATGCACTTTTCAGAGTGTTGAGGTATCTTAAATACACTTTAAACTACCGTTTAAGTTATGAAAGACACCCTGCTGTTCTTGAAGGATACTGTGATGCAAACTGGATAGCAGACTCATAGGAGTCTAAGTCTTCGAGTGGATACGTATTCACTCTAGGTTGTGGATCAGTGTCTTGGAAGAGTTCAAACAGACCTGTATAGCTCGATCCACTATGGAATCCGAGTTTATTGTGTTAGATAAAGCAGGAGAGGAAGCCGCTTGGCTAAGATGTTTTTTAGAAGACATTCCTCTCTGGCATAGGCCCGTGCCAGCTATATCTATACATTGTGATAGTCAAGCTGCAATAGCTAATGCTAAAAACAGCAACTATAACGGATTATCTATTCATATTAGGAGAAGACACAATTCTCTAAAACAACTAATCTTAACTGGCGTTATTTCTGTTGACTTTGTGAGGTCTAAGGAGAATATCGCGGATCCTTTGACGAAAGGCTTGTCCAAGGAGATAGTTAGTAATGCATCAAGGGGGATGGGGCTTAAGCTCATAAATTAAAACTTGCCATAAAGGATACTCAACCTTGCTGACTGGAGATCCCAAGATCAAGGTTTTGAATGAGACAACTAATTTGTGGCGGGTAAAAATTAAACACTAGCAGGGAATTATTTTCTCTGTCCCTTCCCTATGGTGTAGACGTGATAGTGTGACTGCATGTGAGGATGACTTATAATAAAGTCTTAATGAGTTCTATAGTTTCAATTTAAGATTGAAATGGGGTATAACAGTTAACACTCTTGATAGAACTCACCTATCTGAATGAGGAAGTGGGTCGCTTCCTATGAGAATTGAGCTGATTCTCTAGAGCATTCTGAGAAAAGGGATATGTCCAGGGCCAAAACGGACACAACGGCGTGAACTTAACAGCACTCTTGAGAGATATCTCACGTAGGGAGCTATTGATGAATTACACCAAACCATGGCAGTTCAAGACATCGCGTTCACTGACCATCAAGTAGTTCCGGTACTTCTCACTAAGCAGAGGTTTAATTCCTTATGGACACCTATTGCTTAAGAGGTATTTCTCGTTTTTCGGTTTTCTGATTTATCGCTTTTTTCATTCATGTGGGGGATTGTTAGAATTAAAAATGGATTTCTTACTTAAAATGAATTTTGTTACTTAATATATCTTAGTGGGATCTAGGGTCACTAGTCCAAACTTGGGGTGGAAAAATAGAGCCATCCATTTTCACTTCTTAGTGAATGAGAAACCTTTGGTTTGTCCCATATTGGGCAAACCAAGGAGGAAGTTTATCCTCTTTACCACAAACGTTCTATATAAGGAAAAAGAACTAGTGGATTGGATATGGACTTAGGAAAATACACATTTTTTTCCATCTCTTTTAAAGTTTAGATATTTAATTGGGTATTTTAGAATCCAATAAAAATAGGAAATGCAACACATAAAATGGAATAAGATTCATACTTCAGAGTTTACAATAAATATATATATATATAGAAAATCAGGAATATGAACTTGACAGAAAAGGGGTAAGAGGCGAGCTAGCGAAGGCCAAAAAAGGACAACAAAGTTAGAGAAAGACAAGAAAAGACCAACCAAGTTAGATAGCCAAAATATCAGTATATTAAATGGACTTGGAGAACCTGGAAAACTTGCTTAGTCATGTAATAGCAATACAAGAGGCATGCAGGTATCATTGCAGGAGTACACTTGTAAAGTTGTTGGGTGATGATTGTTGTATAATGGTAAAGTTGTTGGGTGATAATACCATTGATTTGAGTTCGAAACTCGCCAGTATTGGGGTGGGGGATAATTTTTATTTTACTTAAAAAAAATGCAATACAAAAGGTATATATCCTTTGTAAAATATGTTTATGAACTGGAGAACTTCTTACAGGATCTAGAGAAACAAAACAACATCGATAGTTGGGGATGATTTAAACCTTTTGAGTCATTTGAATATAAAATATAATTGTTTAAACATGAATTCGAAACGAAAAAGTGTATGGAAGATTGTAAAGAAACACAAGAGTATTGAGCTAGAAAAATTTAAATAATATTAAAAAAAGGTTTGAATGGTATTACATATTTTTAATTTTGATGTTGCATGATTTTGATCAGGTTAAGTATGACAATAAGTGTCATTGCAGCATTGGCATCTTACTGTCATATGATAGTAAAATGCTTGAAGCTTATTTGAAGAGCGATGAATTCATTGAAGATGAACAAGAAAACCGCGATTAAACATTGAGGGAAATCAACAAGGATATGATTGTACTTTTTGGAGATGAGGTTATAGAAGCAGTGTATGAACAACAAGCATGCACCGGTCATTTCCCAAGAGATGGTTCCGAACAGGAAATTCACAACTACATGATATCAGTCTAAGAAAAGATGGATAAGTTAAAACCAAAACCGAAACATAGGGCTACGTCAATTCAAAACAACATCCAAAACGGAAATACAGATCCGGCATAGAAAAAATCTGGACTCGAGAAAGAATACAACTATTGTACTACTATTGTATGCAAGAATAGTGGAACGCCCAAAGAAAGAAGATTGAAATTCATGGACGGATGAAAGACATGTTCATTCACTTTTGAGGGTAATTTTTAATGGATGTAAATTCTTTTGTTATTTTCGTCATTTATATTCTTGACAAGGTATGCAGTAACTCAAGTTTATATTGTTCACATTATCGTATGGTTCACCAGGTTTTTGGTTGTGTCAAAAGACGTTAATTACTTGACCATCTTCAATAGATTTTGCGTTATTCACCTTATTATATACCTTATTATTGTTTTGGTAATTTGAATTCTTATTCAGATCAGAGTGTTTTTCACTTCGCTGTAGATTTTCTTAAAATTTAGACTTATTGCTTTTAAATTCTTAGAAACTTTTTTTTTAAATTAATTTATTAAAGCAAATACTGGAATTGTTTATTTTTTTCGTTCAAGTAAATAATTAGACTTTGGTTAAACGATTGCAAATATATTCACCCTGTATTCGCATGTTCTAATTTGCTGGATAAAAATGCCCAGTATCATCCTATTAAGTCACCTTATATTTTGACTGCCATTAACTTTCACAGGTTATGTTCATATTTAATCAACGGTCATGGTCATCATTTAATTATAATAGAATTAACGAATAATAAAGACACGATAGAAAAAATTTAGGTAATCATTAATGGTGATACCTAGATAACATAAACCGTAATATATCAATAGGGATACATGGAATACTAAAATATCTTAATGATATTTTAAAGTATTTTGATGAAACATGCCAAGTTAGAAATCCTATGTTGAATACCGAAATATGCATGACCCTAATCAAAGGTTGAGTCGGGGCCATGATATTAATTCCCCCATTACGGATTTTTGTTGGTTATGAGTGAAATGTTGTCACCCAAACTGCAAAATCAATCATCAATAACCAAGTCGAGAATTACTTTTTGTTCTTATACCATAGAATTAATTTATGAAATCCCAAACTCATCAAGGTTAATATGATCTTCTTGAACTATTTATATGCATATATTGTTCTGATTTTCGAGTGACGGGGTTAATCATATTCAACCACAAATATGTCTTACTAATACTAGAAAAGAATTTTGAGAAATAAAAAACCTTCTTCTCACTTTATTAACTCAAAGGAAAATTAAAACTTTATCTTCAGTTGGCTTAATGTGTTCAATAATCAAATTGATAACTTACATAATCGATTTATCCATTACTTTTTATGGTTATTTAGTAAGCATCAAATTACTGATTTTATAGTCTCTTATATTTTACTCGGTAATATAGAAGTAATAATGTATAATTGTAAAAGTTTGGTATGTAATTTCCAAATGCCTTATGAGCATCCTAGAGAATTTGAGGTTTATAACCATTCCAGGAAAGAACTACTAGGAATATACCCTCCCAAGTTTAAACAGTACTGTATTTGTTATGGTCCACGTAAAAACATAATTTTCTTTTTATATTTACATCACATCTCCGAGGTTTTATTGTTAGAGATGCAAAATTATATATGTCTCACTCACTATATTTCTTTTTTTTTTTATGAGAAGAAAAAAATATACTAGAGTAAAGAATATACAACTCTACTAGAGATAGAGATTACACTCACTATATTTTCAAATGTACGGTTTTCACATTAGGTACTAATTTATGGAAAAAGATTGACCTTAATTTATACATAATATTCATGTATAATGAAATTGTTTAAAATTCTACCTATGTTCGGAGAAAGAATAATTATGTATAATTTTCAAGTACATAATTGTCTTTGCTTTATAAAAAATTATCTTTGATTACTTCGTTAAATTATTTAATAAAATTAGAATATCCTGATTTGTTTATAATTTTGCAAGCTCTTCACACACTTGATCAACAACGAAAAAGTCGTCTGAGAAATCAAGTAGGTTCTCGGATACTATATTTGTTTTATTCTTCTCCAATGCATTATTTGTCCGATTATTTACATTCAGGTTCTTCAATGCCATTGCATCTGTACCTTGATGTGACTTCTTCTCGTATTAGTTTCACCAATATGGGTGTTTTATCAAAAGGTACCCAAGTGACGGTTCAGGATGAGTGGCAATGAATTTTAATGGTTTACATTTCTGGGGGTCTATTGAATATTTTTGGTAGTTTATCATGAGGTTTTTTGGGTTAGAATTATATGTGTTGTTTTAGGGAGTTGTGGGTAGTTATTAGATTAAACTGAAATCAATACAGGCTGAGTTATGGTATGAACTGTATATTTATGTCGTTTATGTGCATGTCTATGACTTTGAGTTTAGGATCACCTGTGTCGACTACTGGATGATGATTGACAGTTGTCTCTGATACGAAATCAAAAGATAACAACATCAAAAAAATCTAACTATGTCTTTTTATGATTGAGACTCATGAATTGGTCTATCTTTTGTTTCGTGCTCTATTATTATGTGCCTATAATCTACGTATAAATTTAGCATAAATTATAACATGAAAAGATCAGTCCACATAAGAAAAATTTATTAAGTTAGAGTAGTGTTGATTAAAGTCGAGTTTTCGATCACAATAGGTTAGCTCAACCATTGAATGAATTTCTGTATGGTTGACTAAATTTTACATAATTATAGTAAATAAGTGAATTGCTTATAATTGAAGGATTTATATCATCTTAATGTTTAATATGGTGCTTATGTTTTTTTTTGGTATAATAAATGGATAAGAAACAAGAACTAAGTTGGGAAGATTCCAGTAGTGACAACAAAAGTGAGACATATTATTTATCATGTAATGCAAAGAGTGGCAGCATTGCAACTCACCATAGACCACCGCTTGTAGTATAATAATAAAACTAGGTGTCGACATATGCAAACAAGACCAAAGAGTATTCAGCGCAAATTTATATTTCAACAATTCATAGAGATGCGCTCCAACACATCATCAGGTAATAAACTTAAAGAGTGCAGCGACTCCAATAACTCAATTGAAGCAGATGCAGAGAATCGCACGCCAACCGTTGTTCAAGAATCACCAATTCCAAATAGGACAAGACAACAAAGAGAGCCAATAACACTTAGAACTTGATTTGCGATTCAACAAGAAGAATGTGAAAAAAAAGAATAGGTAAATATTAACTCTATTAATCGGTTATCGATCCTAATGCTAGACACAAACATCCAAGACATCTAATTCAGGAATTTTTTGTACTTAACATTAACTAAATCTAGAAAAAAAAAACTTGGCGTAATATATTTAGTTATGCAATCGAATATAAGATACCAGTTTCTGATTGCTCTTATATATGTATTGGAATTGCAAATGTTTACTTATTGGTTTTAAGGATTTTCATTCTAGATTATCAAATGTTTTCATTATTTAGGTATATTTTAAAAGAATTGGGAATTGTTAACACAATTTTTGGAACAGTGTATTATGTACAATCAAATGCAATTTGATATCAGAATGAAATAAAGTGATGATTAGTTGCAGATTCAAAGAAATCTTGAACTGCATCAATAACGTTAACCTTTTATTATGATGCATGATAATTACAATAACTAGATATTCATTAGTTGCTTAGAACAACAATGCAATTACAGGACTGACATCAGCATTAAGTAAATATAGGTATGCAAGTTTTCTTTTTAATTCGACATTCACAAAAACCATGTGAATTTGACACTCATACTTTCATACAACAAAAACAATATACCTAGGATATATATCCGCTAATATTAACGGATACCATAGAGTATCGTATAATTATTTGTTCCATGACCAACAAAAAATCAAATTAAATTATTCAAACTAGTCATCATTTCATTTTTATGTTAACAACAAGTCTAAGTCTAATATGCTTGCTAGTTGCTATTGTATTTAAAATGTTAACCAAGTCCACCAACAATCAGACCTAAAAAATGTGAGGATCCAGCTTGATAAATTATGATAAAGAAAATGATCTTAAGCTGCTGCCAAAAGAAAAGTTTGAACTTATAAGAAAAAGAAGAACTTAATAAACTATATGTTAGTAAAACTTGGGTTACTTATCATGATATAGGTGAAATTTTAGAAGAAGATTTGTCTTATCGGAATGGATAATTATCCGTTCCGATACATGCTATTCCATATATACTTTATTAAAAAATTGTTATCTGATAATATATTTATATCTGGTATCCATTTTAATAACTTCGAATAATATCTTAAAATTTCGGTACAGAGCCAAACAGATAACAGATAACGGATATTTGATTTTCCATTAGCAGGCCTATCTTTGAGTTAATTATGCTCCTCTAAAGGTAGGCTTCATGTTATGGGCTAACTTTCGCAACTCTTTACCCACTCGTGTAATGCTAAAACATCTGTTTTTGCACCGTCGTTACAGTTACGAGATATGGGTTTACTTCATAAAGGCCTTTAGAGTTGTATGGTATAGTCCTGCAAGCACTCTGAAATCTGGCTCAGACGTATCTATGCCATCTGCTGGTGCATTTGGGTGGAAAGGAACAACAGGGTATTTGGCTCAAGGCCAAAAGATATGCTTATTGTGTTGGTTAAACAAACTATCATTTAATGGTGTTTTGATGAAGATCTTTTTAGACACAGTGATGTAGACCAGGTTCTTTGCAACTGGGAGCTGATACTCCAACTGTAATTGCAGGAACTTTTGTGACCTTGGCTTGTCCAGGTCTCTAATCTTTTTTTTTTCGGAAAATAAAACCTTGACCCGCTAGAATCTAGATAACTGAACCAGTCATGTTTAAGATAAGCAAACGGAAAGATCGATAAATGAAAAAAGATGAAAGCGATCAGTATAAGGATGCACAATCACCAAAACAAACAAACTTGCTCCTTTTTAATACTTTTGGTTATTACCAGTAAGAATCAAATTTTGAGGGAGATAATGAACTACATGTATATGATGAATTGAAAGAGCCGATTTGATGAGATCAGGAAGAAATATTTGACTTCTAAACTCCACTGCTGAGCAATTCAAAACTCCATCATAATATTGAATCATCCTTCATGACTTCCTGTACTAGGCTTTGGCTTTCATCCGACTTCTCATTCACCACTCCATTTTGTTGGTCTACAAAGTTGTAAAAAGGATGAAAAAATGATGAAAGATTACAAATTTATTTCTTATCTTCTTAAGAGTAGAATAATAATTACAGTATATCCAAATCCTGGACTGTTATGGACTTATAGGTAATCTAGATCACGAATGTTTCTCCTTTCGGTTCTTTTTGGTGCTAAGAACGCAACTAACTTAAAACCTTCTTTTGGTGCTAAGAACGCAACTAACTTAAAACCTTTCGCATTGTAAAGTTAGTTTAATATAGTTAGTTTAATATGAACATAAAAGAGCTACAAGCCAACACGCCTTGTACAAACTACTCAAATACCATGCTTAATTACTAACCGATCATAGCACTAACCAATATATCAATGTGCGCATGCATGCAAAATTGTGTACTCGAGATCAAAAGAAGTAGTAAAAAAAGAAACATCACTTACCGGATTGAAAGTATTGACGATGAAACTGTTCATGAGGTAGGACAGCAAATCCTTGGTATCCAAACGCCCGTTCTGCTTCTTTATATCCATTATTATTATTAGTATTATATCGACCATTAATAGGGATATAATTGTTGTTAACAACATTACTAACATTGCCATATGCTCTGTTAGCACTGGTTTCCCATCTCATCAACCCCGCCTTGTTATCATTCGATAGTCCTGTTTGATTTGATATCATTGTATTGCGCACGTGATGCGTAAGGGATATTAATTCCCCATTGATTTTCTTAAACGCACCAAAACCTCCTTCGATTGGATCTCGTTCCCTCGCTTCCGCTTCCCATATTAATGATTCAATAGCCCTTTTGCGCTCATCTAAAGTGTGAAGACCTTTTAATAACTTAGATATATTACTAACTCCGAAAAGTTTATGCACTGCTTGGAATTTTTCTTTTTTTTCTGGTGGAAAAAACGGCGACAATATACAATTCTGTGAGCACTTCTTTCTTTGATGCTTGCAGGCTGCACACGCTTGACGTGGATTATTATTAGCCTTAATCATGTCGTTTTTCTCATCCATTCTAAACAACGAGTGTCGACTTTCGTTCTCTATGGTGCAAATTTGAGAAGGTGCGAAGAAGAAAGAAAAAATATACACTAAACAACCTTAAATTCATGTATTGTGATCTCCAAGCTGCCTTGCTTTCATATGTATCAATGAAAAGAGAATGATTGAATATATATTTCTTTTACAGTTTTAAATTACAGGTAAGTCATCACAAGAAGACTATAAAAGAACTAAGAAGAGAAACCTAAATACCAATTGATAATGACTGGACATAATCTGATAAAAGTTATATAACCGACTTATAACAAGAAAGAATATTTTGACCTAATTTTACTAAATCAAGGTATTTAGGTTGACCGTTAGATTGGAAATCTCTGAATTACGGCCGTTCGATCTTAAATAGAGTTTGTCTTTCAATAATTATGTAATTAGGAAATAATTATAATAGATTCGGAAAATTGATGATGCATCGGGACATATGAAATTCAAGAAAATTAGGGAGATTAAACAGTAGTTGGACCTGCTTCCGTTGTTGGGCCAGCATAATTGCCCCCTCCCCGAATGGTTTATCTCACTCCCAGGCCCAGTAGCTAGCCCAAGCTGTAGCTCCCCCAAAGTCTTAGTTGTTACAACCTATAAGGGCAACTGCAGCGGTGCGACTATCCTATCGACTAAATACCAAATTTTGTTTGGTCTTTGGTTTAAAAACCACAGCGGTAGGCGAGGAAATTTTGCTCGCACGCTCTTCTTGGTAGTCGTATGATACTGGGCGTCCTCTTAGATGGCCGTAAGATAACACGGACGGTTAGTTATCCTACCGTACGTTGTATTGTCGTTCACTTAGAAGAGCGCGGAACTATACGCTCATCTGAATGACCTCCAAATAAAATACGCTCACTTAACAATACGTATGATTGAGCGTTTAGTTGGGTGGCCGTATTACGAGAGACGGCTTCATAAGAGGTCATAATATTTGTTGCGTCTAGTTAGGTGGCCGTATTACGAGATACGCTGTCGATGAAAAACGCTCGTATATGAACGGTCACCCAGATGACCGTGTATATCTTTTGGCAGTGGTCCTAAGTGACCGTATGAGTTTTGGCAGTGCTACTAACTGAGCGCCTGGCTATACGGCCAGTTAGGAGACCGTTTGAAGTTAATAGTCTCAATATTATAGCTTGTATACTGGGCCTGGGTGAAGAAATGAAGCACACATGGGATCTTAGGTTTATGAAGAGTGAGTGGATTTCACCACTATGGCAAAGCACGTGTGTGCTATCTTAGGTTTATGAAGAAACCATTTCTTTTTGCGAGCGGGTGAAGTCTTTTACTTATGTTTGTGACGTTGCTATTATGGAAGAAATGCTTCAACTAAAGATGGGTTTAACTTAGTTTAGGTTAGCTAGGTCTTAGAGTTTAGTGTGAATCTGGATTTAAAAGAGACATGGGATCAGTGAAAAAGAGAAGAAAGAAGTTGTAGCCGCGGTTGAATTGTTTATTGAATGATTGATGGGTTATGAATGAACTTGTGTTTGCAGGGAAGGAGATGAATCAAGGCTAGAGAAACACATTAAACCAATTTCTTCTTGTACCAAAACTCCACACAAGATGCTTGACAGAATGCCTGAACTACCATTGGGTTTGCCATGGTTTATTAGCTGTATTCGAAATGGGTTCTGTGATGTGCTTGTTGCAATACATTTTGTGATTTTTTTACGAAGGTTTATGACATGATTTTGCAGTCGAGAACTTAGGGAAGAACGATGGCTACTGTCATTGATTTTGAGTAATGAACGAAGGAGATTGAGACCAAGATTTATAAGCTGGGACAAAGAAGAAAAGTTGGCTGGGCGGCTTCCTAACAGGCCGTACGTTATTCTATGCGGCTTCCTAACATAGCGTATGGTTGCAACAGATTTATTTATGAACTTAGGCGGCTTCCTAACATACTGTTTGTTCATCTATGCGGCTTCCTAAGAGACCGTATGGTAGTAATGCGGTTTCTTATAAGGCCGTATGAATTAGGCGGCTCCCTAATTAAACGTATACATCCTATACGGTTTCCAGGAATAACGTATATGTATAGGAGTTCTTCTAGCAGACCGTATGTTTTGGACGGCATTCTAGAGAAGCGCAGAAGTGCGAAGCGTCTAGCTAGAACACCGTGTTAAGAGGCGTATAGTTAGTTGAGCGTATCTTCAAGGGACGATATTCCAGCTGACCGTATTATGAGGCGTATACTTAGCTGAGCGTAAGACCAAGCGCTTCTCTAGGGATACTTCTGATATAAAGATGTTTTCCTAGCTGAACGTATTAGTCATACGCTATCTCACATGGCCGTGCGAGTATACTTAGAATTCGGAGAGAATTCACTCGGATACTGTAGCAAATTTGGAGTAAAACTCAAATTTGCTCTCCCGTTGCGGCTGCAAACTGGCGAGTAAAGAGAAAATTTTCTCTTTACTCTTTACTCTACTCGTCCGCTGTAGTTGCTCTAAGCCATTCATTTTATGAATCCTGTTTTGGGGCATACGGAAATTTTAGTGGGCATACCATATAAAGATATAAGGTTACTAGAAGTAATTGTTAAAGTCCCTTATCCACCGAATCTGATAATGGTCAAATTATCCTTATACTATTAGTGGTAATTTTAATCATTAGTATCTAATAATTAACGATTAGTGAAGGATTTTTTTTTTTGGGAAAAACTTTTTTCAAAAGAAGTAGAAGAAGAAGTGAAGGAAAACCTAGGGTTTTTGATGAAAATGCATGATTCAAATGAGGAAGTCGAATCTTCATCACGTAAAGCTCAGAAAATACACATCAACTACGATGGAGATTCAGATATGGGTGATTTTTTGGATTATAAGAATGATTTTTCTCAAACTCAACTTCAAACTCAAAATGAAGATTTTTATGAGCCAAATCCCGAAGATGAATACATGGTTGAGGAACCCATTGCTAATAACACTCAGTAGGGTCTTAGATAAGGTTTAATGTCGTTTTTGTAGGTTCAATTTATCGAAATATGGATTTTTTTAAAGGGTTCGGTGTACCAGGTTGAAGTTCGGCTGAAATATATTTAGACGAACCACATGCTCAAGAACAGTTCGGCTGGTTCGATGAGCACCTATTATCAGCCAAAATTGGTATTTGTTATTTGGCGCTAAGGACAATTTTAAATTCGGCTGATAATTGGTTCCAAAAAAACAGCCGAACATTTCTAACATTTTTTTCATTTGCATTAATGAAATGCCCGACTAATTATTTTTCAAACGAACCTTATATTGAGAATTTTAGGAATACATATGTGTCAAGGTTCGGCTGAAAATAAGAATATCGAATTAGTCGAACCATAAAGTTGAATTTCTTGAAGAAAAAAAAAACTCTTTGTTCGGCTGAAAATCTAAAGATCGAATAAGCCGAACTTAGTATTGCAAGTAATCTTCATTTTTAAGTTTTAAGTATCTCCGCCTTTATAAGGATGAATGGAGCAAGTAATCTTCCGAAAAACACCTCCAGTAGATGGTATCAAATCTTGACACCAACATACTTGGATATAGGAAAATGTTGAATACCTAAGTTTGTATTGAAAGCATTGTCAGTGTTTCGATATATGCCATTACTTGTGCAAAATCCATAAAAAGTTGTTAGGTTCAGAAATAGCTCAAAGCCCATGGCTGATACAAACCTTAACCTAGAGCAAAGTGTTTTCAGCATAAACTCAAAAGTACATGGCATTTCTTGGATTTAAGGTCACAAGTCCATTCCCAGCTAACCCCAATAACTTGAGATTCTAACACTACATAGAAATGTACCCCAATCACTTGAAAAACACAGAAAAATGTGACAAATTTGTAAGTTCAACAAAAATTGGAGATAACATTTGTTTTTCTGCTTAAAGAAAGAATGCTATAGTTATAGGATCATCAAATGTTAATCTAATTTAGCTGTAATCATGTAAAAATTCACAAATTTTGCATTTGTCGACAACATTTTCAGTACTGTGTGGCTGAAAATTAGCACTATTCTGAGTGGCATAAAACAAAACCTATGAATCTACAACCAAGCGCGGCATACAAAACTAGTGAAGTTGCAAATCTATAGGTCATAATGCAAGCCACAACTACAAATAGCAAATCAAAAGCAAACTGGATGCACCATTACCAGAATCAAATGTAAATTGGTAATGATAGATTTCCAGTAAATATTTAGGTTACAAAACAAAACTGATAGCTAGTTCATGAACACCAATAACAAAATTGAGAGTCTCCAGCAATCTATCAAGCTTACATGGAAAACTAAAAATTAAATTGAGAGTAATTCTATTTGTCAAGATCCATAGCTTGAGCAGCTTTAGCTTTATTCGATACAGTCATTTTAGTCTTTACTTTCTTCTTATCAACTTGAAATCCACTTGAACCTTTCTTCTTCTTGCTGCTACTTCCATCAGCCATCAAATGAAAAAAAAAACACCACAAAAATTAAGAAAGAAAAAACCCAAAATTAAGATTGATAGAGAACATAAATCAGACATGGAAATCCAAAAGACTAACACCAATCCATGAAAGTAAAACATAAATACTAATAGAAATTGGATAAAAGGAGGGAACCTACTTTCATCTTCCCTTTTTAGCTTGTAATTTCTTTTCCTTCTTTTCTCTTTCTTCTTTCTCTCCTAATTTACACAACACAAAATTAAAAATCATAAATTAAAACAAACTTATTAGAAAGAGATAGGAAATTAAGAATCAATGGGGTTTATTTTCTTACTTCTGAGGTTGAACTCGTATTGATTTTTCCTTCGGGATAAATTGTTCTTCTTCAATATATTCGAATTTCTTCATCTTTGAATTTCACAATATATATTTTATGCCTAAAACCCTGGATCGGCTGTCCCGAGCTTTTGGATTTTAGCCGAATTTCATACTTGTGAGATTTTAAAGGCACAGACTAATGTTCGTCTGATTTTAGGAATTTTTATTTTAAGCCGAATTTTCTACTTATGAGATTTTGAAGGGCATAAACACTTGTTCGACTGATCTTTGAAATAAATTTTTTTCAGCCGAACTGTTCTACGACACTTTAAGGTTGAAGAATTTAAGAAGTTCAGCTGAAAACTTTATTGAACCCATATAAATTTTTCAGCCAAACTTAAGACTGAAATTGAAAAAATCTAGGGTTTTTATTCGATTTAAATCCTAAATCTCAATTGCATGCAAAGAAAAAAGAGATGGTATTTTAGTAAATCCAATGGTTAAAGGATATCTTAGTAATTGACCCACCCTTTAGACACTCCTTATAAACCATCATAGATAGCCTAAGTGTTTTGTATGCTCACTAAAAATCTTGTATGCCCAGAAACAAGATTCCATTTTATCCCACATCTCATGTTTTGGACCACCAAATATTTAGAGTTTATCCATTTAAGTCATAGAATTTGCATCACAAACCTAATTTTCTAGGTACATATATCCAACCTATTTTTTATATATATATATAATTTGAGGTTTTTTTTTATCTCCTGTGGTTAAAAGCTGAACAAAGCCCAAATTCTAGAGCTTAACTCCTTAAGTTTCCACTTGGATAAGATTTAGACTAATAGGAATTTAGGGGACAAAATTAAGAACACTATCAAATTTTTTGTCCCTTTTCACAAAATATTTAGACCTATAGGAAATTACTAGACGGATTTTAGACCAATAGGGAATCAGGTACCTTTGTCCCAGATTGTACCTATACTCCGGTAAGTTTTTTGATAAGCTTCTCTTTTTCATTCGTTTCCTCTCTTTTCCTTACTGTCTCTTTCTCTCTCTTTTTTCCTCTCTATTTTTTTTTCCTTCATCATGTATTGCGTTCTGATTGTTGATTTTTTACTTTTAATTATTGTTTGTTCGGTTTATTTTACAGGTGCGATTACGGATGAAGCTCAATTGATAAACCCTAACTCTAACCCTTTTCTTTTCTTTATGTTTCTTCTCCATCACATGTTCTTATTTATAACTGAAATCATTTTATTTTTTATTTTAAAGGTTAGGTTTTTTTTTTAATTCTTAGATATGGGTTTTAATGATTTTTAGCATAATCATGGTCTTATATGTTCATATATAATTGATACATTTACAAAACTCCTACTTTTTTTGTGTTCATATATTCTTATTGATGATTCATATAGTATTTAGAAGTGAATTGGGTCCTCTCCGTTAACATATTGCATCAACAAAGATTTGATAATGATAAGGTATGTTTGATTTTCTTCCACGCCCTAATTAATTCAATTTCATATTCTTGCAATTGTGTTTTTTTATTCTAAGACTGAAGGGAAATTATCTTATTTTACCATCATAGAAGATTGCCACTTCTTTGTGCAGGAATACCATTGGGTATACCTCATTGCTCAAAGAGTCCATTTTGAGAGACGCTTTAACTGATGGAGGAAGAGTATTGGTTGATCATCATATAAGAGTCAGAGGTCGTAAAAATATATTTGCCATTGGAGATATTACTAACACTCCGGTAAGCTTATTAACTAGTATACAATATTGAGTAATTTAAAGTATAACACTGGTACCATATTTCCTTGGATTCTACATCATGCAATGTAGTTTATCCCAAATTTTCTCGCCACATTAGTTGATGTTCTGACGTTGTGTCATGTGCACCACATCCTTCTGTCAGGGAAGGTGGTAGGTAGTATATGTAGTAACCGAAATAGTAATGGACTATGGAGTTGTATCTATGTTTCTCTTTTTGAAAACCTACGAGACTCTTTCAAAGTTTTTGCATTTTGGCTGTCATACTGAATAGGAAATCAAACAAGGGTTATTTGCAAAGCAACATGCCAACATAACAGCAAAGAACTTAAAGTTGTTAATCTATGGAGGAAAAGAGAGCAAGTTGGCAACATACAAGGCAGTACCTGATATGGAAATTGTTTTATTAGGAAGGAAGGATTACGTGATGCAATCCCCACTTAGTACTATGATCGTACGTATACCAGGCTTTATGAAATCAAACGACCAGTTTGTAGGAAAGACAAAAAAAACAAATGGGTATAGACGCCTCATGTTTTAGAACCTAATTAATCTCTAGATTAATTGAGTTAATTGGTGTGTATTGTGGATGTGCGTGTCTGTGTACTTCACTTCTTATATTCTGGATTCATTCTAAAATCTCTTCAAGGTCTCTAAGTTACTTTACGTGTTTGTCGGGTTTGGCTTCATATCAGGCTCACAACTTACCCACATATTTGGAAAAATATTACCTGAAAATATGTGGCTAAAGAAGTCTAAATATCCCCTACCTTGTGTACTAGAATTCTTATTTCATATCTTTTGTTTACATTGTGATTGTTTATTTGATTTAATGGTGATTGAAAATGATGTTTTGGGATTGGTATCCGAGTTTGGGAAAATCTTTGAGTTGGATCTAATATTCTTAGATTTGTAAACCAAAAAGGAAAGATGGGTTATGAGTTAGAAATTCTAGTTTCATAAATTCGACACTTTAGTTTTAGCTTTTTTTGTCTTTTTCGTTGTTTATTGCATTGGATGAAGTTTTAGGGTTCTACGGTTCTAACTTTAATATTTCTGTTGTTTACCTTTTTGGCAGTATGATGAATCAAAATATCAAGAGATGATGAAGCGTAAAATTAGAAATGCACTAAGGGACAGTTAGGATACTTAGTCATGAAGAATGAGAGGAATCCAAGAAGTAAATCCAAGGACCCCTTTCGAATCCAAACTTGCTTGCCCAAATGCACGCTTAAGAACTGATTAACCACTTTGTATGATGAGTAATTTGTACAACTTTATTTTCTGAGTTCAAATTGTAACACTTTTACATTGATATGTTCTTTTTATCATTCCGAATACATTTTATTTGTGAAAGCATATAAATAATCTTTAGATCTATAAGCATTATACTTTAGTGGCAGCGACACAAAGTTAGGGTACATTTTATCAGCCGACTATAGTAGTCAATTTGTATGGGATTGTAATTTATGTAATAAAAGTAGTCAATTTATCAAATGGAGAGTTGGGTCATATTTGATAGTAATTGTGAAATAATTTATTTGAGTCGGTATAACGCATGATATTATTTTTCTATTATTTAAATATAAAAAATCAATAATTAAAATTACAAAAATTTAATTTCTGAATTGAAAATCGGTAGATTCATTAGTGTTTTAAATATTGATATTTATATGAAAATTTTAATACATTTATTATTAAATGTTTGTTCCGGTTGCCTCTCAATATTTACAACCAACTCATGACAAAATAAAAATATGACTACTATGATGAGCATCGCTCTTTGTTATATAAAAGATCAAATTAGTTAGTTATTGTTGACCAGAGTCAAAGAGGATGTTGGTAATGATTCCTCCATTAAAATATTGTTTGGTCAAATTGAGTCAAAATATTGGCTATTATACTCGACCGAATATTGCATAGCCATATAATTATACAAATATATAATAACCGGACATCTCCTAGATAGATTAATCACTAGTATATAGCAACATTGTCCTCAAAATATCACGGGTGCTGATTGCAACTTCTTCCCAGATGATCTATGACTGTACAAAATAAATATCCAGAACAGATATTGGTTTCCGAGTGGATGCCAATGCTCCTAGATGGTTTTCTACTAGTATATAACAACTTGATTCCTCTCTACATTCCCCAGTTGAATTTCTAGAGTGAATTTACATCAATATTCAAACCTTAATTGAATAATATTGATTTATCACAATGCACGACAAGTGGCGCACGAATGCACTAGGTCGAAACATCACATCTTTGTGTAAGCACCAAATTGTTGTCGCGCCAAATGCAAATCTAAAGATCCAATTGACCAATCTCTAATATTGGTTGAGATTTAATTAGACATCTCCAATATTGGTTGCACTAAAATCCCAATATTGATCAAAATATAACAAAATCCTAACATTGGTCAATACCTAGTTACTGACATATCATCATAGTCACTTTGGAAAAATGTAGCAATGGTTATAGAATGGGGCAAAATGTTCTAAACAACATATTTTTTACCTATGTGTCTACTACAACATACTAAAAGGGCATCCCATTCCGAGTGACGGTATAAGAGATATGGCTTAAACCCTAGACGAACTACAAGCTGAAAACTATCAGAATTTCAGCTAAAAATTTCTTGAATGGTTGTTGTTTGCTCCGTTTGAAGGCCGAAACGAGCTCTAAACATAAATCTTTCCTCCTTAGGAGATGGCTAACAATTTTTCTGATTCTGAAATTATGGTATATCATCAAAAACGGATATCGTATGAAGAATCTACAGCGTTTTTACTAAAGAGCGTCATGTCTGAATTTTTCGGACATATGGGTTAACACCCACAGGTGTACATAACAATAATGGTCTTCGAAGCAACAAGCTTTATAGAGCACATAGCTTCAAAGAGCATATAGGACTTAAGATCAAATCGGTGGAAAGAATAAGGAAAACTAAAAAATGTATAAAAGAGCCATAGGACTGGCGCCAACCGGCCAGCCGGTCCGCACTCTAGTATTTTTTGAGTTTATTGCTTCTATTCAAGGGTTTTCTATTTATATTAAAACTCTTTTCCTCCTTCTACCAAAGTTAAAAAATTCCAAATAGTTACAAACACCAAATAGCTGCACAGAGCAATATAGAATGGTCCCGCAACCATCTAATATATTAAAATATCATTATTTTAATATTTCTAAAATTTCTGGTCTTCACTTTAGTTGGTCCTTACACCAATATTATTAACTAATATATATCAAAATATTGCTAGAGAATATATGATACGCGAAGCATGGTGTCACAACTACCAAAATCGTGTTATATCAAATTTGTGTTTTGCTAAACTCGTGCTACATCAATTTTGGTCGTTCTTATATCCTACCAATTTCGGCCGGTCCCTCTACCACCAAATTGGTCGGTCCTCTACAACTCTTTGATTGATTATGCTACCAATAATTAAAAATAGTCTTAGTCTCTCTACTTTGTTACTCGAACCATTTTACAACAAGACGAAACTAATTATTTTACAATTACTAACGCTAGTATTCACACAATCCTAGTGCTCACAAGAGACCAGTGCTCATACGGGACTAGCACTCATACGAGATTGGTATTTACATGAGATTGACATTCACATAACTTCAAGGTCATACGAGTATCATTGTTGCCTCAGCTGACACAATGATATGCCATAACTACCAATGTCAATATCAATCAGACTCTCAAACGGTATGATGTATTAAATACCACTCTTGTCTCAGTAATATGCTATATTCAACAATATATTAGACTCATCAATATTCTAGGACTAACATTTTGGCTAGGTCAATAACTGAACAGATAATACACGTCTACAAAATAGACTCAACCATGCTCGAGACATCAATTATGTCAAATGGGGGGATATTCACTAGGGTTTTGGTCTGACGGCCTACAACACGTGCGATGTAGCAATAACACCCACGATGAGAAAGTATAAAACTCGTGTCGGCAGTTGAAGGAATAAATAGAATATTGGTTGTATAACTGTCAAGTCCCACTAACATGATGAAATTGGTTTTCACCACGATTTCCACTTCTCCACTCTTCCACTTCTCTGAAACTGCCATCACTTAGGAGATCAATGTGTTAACTTCCACCGCTATAAATAGGTTCTCTAACCTATCGACAAAGGACAAGAATTTTATCTCTTAAGAACAAGAAGGACGATCACAGAGCCAACATCTTAGAGATTCTCAGAAAACTTAGAGTTCTGATTTTCACCTTCACAGTAGTTCAAAACATCTTACCATCAATGGCATTCAATTTCATTGATCTCAATATCTTCTATGCTTCCCTCCCTACAGATCAACCCTTCTCTTTCCTTTGTGACTGAAACGAAATTGGAACGATCATTCTTTGATTTAGGCCAATTTCGTACAAATTAATCTCTCGAATCTTAAAAGTACTTTTACAGTACAATTGTTTAAGGTTTAAACGATTTGCTCTTACTAGAATCAGCCTACTCCATCACCCCCACCCCCCCACCCACCCCACCCACCCCATTAATCGTCTTACCCACAAACACTCGTATCACAACATATTTTGTGAAACACGCATAAATTCCCAAGGATATTTTGCATCCTGTAAGATTTAGGGAAGCAACCATCAATTTCCAAGATAACTCATATCACGTCATATGTAGGGAGCAATCATCAACTCCTAAGGATATCTTTATACCGCTTAATGTAGCTAGGGAAACAAGCGTTAACTCTCAAAGATAAGTCGCATCATGTCAGATTTAGGGAAGCAACCATTAATTCCCAATGATAACTCGTATCACGTCAGATTTAGGGAAGCCAACATCAGTTCCTAAGGATAACTACGATCTCGTGAGATTTAGGGAAGCAACTAGAAATTATAAAGGATAAATCGTATCATGTCATATTTAGGGAAGCATCCATAAATACCAAAGGATAACTTATATCCCGTCCATAAGTTTATCAACATCCAAAACACCATGAAACCACAATCATGGATTTCAATATATAACATTAGCAACACAAATAAACAACCCAAAAGTTTTCATCAACTTTAAAAATATTAACCTACACGCACAAAATTAAATCCACTTGTTTTCCTGTCACATTAATGACTCAATACTCGTTGCCTCTGACAATGAGATTTTTATTGCATATTCATAATCAGGACATAGATATTTCATATCAATTTCAAAGAAAAGTGCAAGTCATTAAATTATGAATTCTTGATGTACTCATGATGCAAGACTGATCCCACAAAGGATTTTTGGTCGAATATTTCTGACATAACTATATACATCAAAATTTTATAGGATTATATTGGTCAGAGTTGTAGTTTTAACAGTACACATGTTTAGTTGTTTAAAAAATTACGATGAATATCAAACTAAAGTTTTGTAACGCCTAAAATTTTCAGACTCCTGTTAAGTCGAATTTAACCCGACAGATCGGGTCCAACCTAATTAACAAGACCGGATTTCCAAGACGTACCATGGAACATGCTATTTATTTTCTTTTTAAAGAAGAAATAATATAGAAACTACGAGGCATAGATTAATTTATTCCAAATCAAAATCATATTAAAAGATTTTCCAAAACAAAATTTAAAGAATGTTTAAATATATTAATTGAGTTTTTTTAAAAAAAAAATTATAATAAATTGGAACTACTTTTCATAATAAATGAATAATTAAATAACCAAATAATAAATTATCAATCCATAACAAAAACGCTAATATATCGTTAACATTATAATAGTAGTGCTATGCAATATTAATTTATTAATCCTATGCTGTAAGTTTACAAATTTGTTTACTGCGTTAACTCTTCCTCGATTTCTACGTGTGTATGGGTGTGGATGTGTATATGTGTGGGGAGATGGAGATGGGAAGGGGGAGGGGAGGGGGACACAACTCAGTAAGAAATTTTAAAAATAACAAGTGCATCTTAAATCATGCAATGCATACAACGAGTAAAAACAATCTAAATAGATGCGATCCAATTTATGCAATAGTCATACTGAGCGTTCTGCATACCTTTTAAATTATCACAAACCAAACCTTAAATTTTAGGCACCAATGACCACCATTACAAGAATGGTTTTCCAAATTCAGTTACTCAATTGTGCAACCCTAAATTTTATATACACCCCACAATGCACATTCTTTGCACCCAACCTTTATGGGTTGGGTTCGGGTCCTAAGACCATATCCAAAAGTTTCCCGTTACAGCATCACTGGATCGTAAATAAAATTATCTGGCCCAACGTTGTGCAACAGAGTAATTGGATTTTAATAAAATTATAAAATTTATCGTTGTACAATTAAATAATTGATAAGTGCATCATTAACATATTATTAATGTCAATTCCATGCTCGTATTTGCTATATATTCTTTATATATTACTTTGTATTACTCTTGTTTCCTTCTATTTGTATTAATTAAGTTGTTCAGGAGCTAAACAGTGCTAGAATGAGCAAGAAAGTGAAGTACTGCAATTGAAGAAGGATCAAATACCTAGCAGAACTCATTCAAATTTAAAAGTATTCACCTTTATCTTGTAGATAATGAAAAGATGATTCCAATAGAGATAGAATGAGGTCATTCCGACATCAGATGAAGAAGTTATTGAAAAAACAGTTGAAGCAAGAAACATGATCTCTCCAGGTTTAATATCGTCAAGGTCGAGTAATTTGAACCATATCGACTCTTCGACTGAAACGACCATGAAGACTGTAATAAACTTTTATGTACTTTTTTAACACGTTTTTGACTTCTAAATTGAAGAAACTTGATCCCAATTGGACACTAAGGACTAGAATTTTTGGATGCATATAAGAAGACTACCTAGACTTTAAGGGATGACATTTTTACTCTAGAACACAAGGAATCAAGGATCCAGGCCTTTGAGATTGGAATTCATCTTATCAATTCTAGAGTTTGCTTTACTTCTTAATATTTTCATGGTTTTTGGTAAAACCATGAGTAGTTAAACTCATTTATTACTTAAAAATGTAGTAAGAAATTATAAATATGTTACTTAATTAATATGTTTGTTTTTTTAATTAATCTCATATTTATTGTTCATGTTTTATCTTTTATAGATGATTCATGATTATTGTACTTGACGATTGATGATTGAATATTTGTTTGTTTAGGTTAAAAATTAAGTGAATACATATTCATATCTACAACTAAACTGGGTTTTCCAGATGTGGAATTATTGATGAATCATGTCATTAGTAGCACAATGTGATTGATAATTATTTCAAAACCTCCGTGTGACTTCATGTAGAAGCTTGATCTATATTAAATAGATTACTTGTAGTATATTTATTACATGGATTAGCCTAATTCAAACATATTGTTAGAAGATAAAACATAATAGTATATTGCATTAGGTTGTTTTCATCCTTAATCAACAAGAAAATTATAAATTAACAAGAATACCCTTACTATCCACAATGAACATAATGGGTGGTTATCTGTTCACTCACTTTTCTATGGGGGTCAACATTTGTACTCCTTCCCTCACATTTCATATCTCTACGTTCTCATTGGCAATTGGTAACCAACTTCAGGAACTCGTCTCCTTCATCATCATCATCCATAGAGACCGAATCTCAAAGTCTTGAAAACACCTTAATCAAAAATAAGTCATTACGCTTAGAACATTAAATTCATCCTTAATCAACAGAAAATTAGCTACTCTTATTAGAAAGAAAAAGAAAGAAGAATAAGAAATGGTTTTCCCCTAAAGGGGTAAACCCTAGGTTTTAGATGTAGAAGATGTGATATGAGAAGTAAAAGGTGTCTTGTTTGAGCCTTATATGTTTACTTTTATAGCATTCAATGTTTGGCCCTCAAGTATCCTCTCTTCCTAGGGTTTGGAATCCTTCTACTACCATGTTTCATCAATTTAGTAGGAAAAATACGTCAAAACGTGTCCTATAGGTTTGCCACAGACGGCATGGTCGATTCCCATTAATCGTGCCGACTTTATGACCAAAATATCTTAGAAACTCTGTCCTGAAACTTTTTACGGTCGGCATGATTGAATTCTTACTAAACGTGCCGACTTTAGGGACTTTTATACATAGAAAATATGCCCGATAGTGTTACGTTCGGTATGGTTCCAATCGTGACGATTCTTGTGTTGTAGATAATTGTTTCTTGTCGTGACTGTTTTGTCTATAACTTCTTCGTGCGACCTCGGAATTACCTTTATATTATTATTTTTTTCCCTTGAAGATGATGATAAGAAATCCTGGATTTGAAGGTTCAATTCCTTATTTTTTGGTCGTTCTTGTATTTTCGGCATTTTTTTCCCCTTTTCGTCGCATTTGTTCCACTTCTCTTGGCCGACCTTAGATACTTAGATACTCGAAGTAATTCACTTCTTAGCTCCTTTCTATCCATTTTCACTCTTCTTTGGATGATTCACCTAATATAAGACATAAGTTAGAAAACAAATATAATACAGGGTAATATACAAGAATTATAGCTATAAAAAGTATGGATTTGACACTAAAATCATATAAATTAAGCACCTATCAAATTCCACCACTGCTAGCCCTCAAGAAAACTACCTACCTAAACTAACCTAACTCACTTCTATAGAAATCACAATTATATTTAACATGTTTAACAATCCTTTAAACCCATAGGTGCCCTAGTGGACCAGTTATAGTCTCTTGTGGGTTAGAAGATATACCCACAATGTACACTCCAACTTCTACTTACTTCACATACGCAAGCATCCAAAGAGCTATGAGGACATAAAGTTTCTCCACCTAATGTCAAGAAGTTAAAAGTACAAGAGAAAAATTAAAATATAAATACGCTTAATCAACGTGGAGAGAGTGTGTTGCGTTGAACCAATGCAAATAATGCCCTCTCTGACGACGAACAACATCCTCAAGAGCAACCAATAAACATTTTGCATCGACTTCTACCTTACTAGTTGATCAGTCATAAAACAATAGAAATGGGTCTCTCATGTGTATAAGAAGGAATAAAGAAGTTAATACTTACATATGGAAAGGTAACGCTTATTTTTAATTTCTGATTATCTCAAAGAAAGGAAATCAACCATATATGAGTATGGGAATGCTCACTCACCTTCTTATCCATGTGAGCATGTGAATGCTCGCTCACCTTTTTATGCCCCTGAAAGAAATATTCTGGACGAAACCATCATAACTCGTGAGGTTATTGATCATATGAAGAAGAAAAAAAGTTCCTCAAGGCATTGTGGTTGTGAAGCTAGATAGGGAAAAAGTCTTTGAAAATAGTTTTAGTTAAAAATGGCGTCATCTCGTCTATTAGTGTATACGTACTTCTTCTTTATTTATACTTCTGAATTTCTCCCAATTAACTACCTTTCAATCTTAAAGACTTCTTAGACAAGGTGGTGCTCTTTCACCATATTTGTTTATTTTGTGTATAAAAGTTTTTAACCAAATATTTAGCCACTTAAAATTCCAGTAATTTCACACTTATTCTTTTCATATGACTGCGTCATATTTTCATCTGCTTCATGTAAATCTATTCAAGATATCATCCAAATTATAGATTAATTCAGTCAAATTTTAGGACAATTTGTCAATTCGAATTAACCTAGTGTCCACTTCAGCAACAATATAAGTGAAGGAAAAAAAATATCAGAATGCTTCAACTGAAGACACTCATTTTAATATATTATTAGTCCTCACTTTGTAATAATAATGTTATTTTAATTATCTGTAGGTATTTTTATGGAATAAACGAGTGTGGAAATATCAGATCAAAAAGTTATAAAGGCACCCAAAAAGTGTTAAAAGCACCCTCTTATTGGATAAGGGCACCCCCAAGACAATTGCTAAAGGCACCACCTCCTTTTGAATTCAAATAAAATTGGCGAGAATTAATTCTTTCTCAAACAGGGAAGAGTTTGATCGAGATATTGGAGAAAATCTTATACCTTAAGACAAAATATCTTTTTACCATATTTTGTAGGAGTTTTGTACAAGCTGGGAATTCGAAAATTAATCAACAGATCTCGTGGAAAATAGTTGCTACGTTAAATATGGAAATATATCTCACGAGATTGCTTGAAACAAAAGAAATATCATTCACGAGTTTTGAATAAGGAAAAAAAAGATTCTCTGTTGTTGATCCTTTGATAAGAGAGATATTCTCGAGCTGTAAGAAGAAAAAAATATTCACGACAAAATATTCCGAGAGAATAATTCATAAAAAAAAAAAGATATTTGGAAGATTAGAGAAGAGATTTGGAGTTGCTAGTGGTTGTACTATAAATAGGGGTCGAATAGAAGAGAAAGAGGGGGTTGGCTTAGGCCAAAAGTGAAAAAAATAAAAATCAGAAAAAATCTGCTCATGATGAAGAAGATGAAGAAACTGTCACAAAAAGTTTGAAGATTCTGTCACCAAAAGTTTGAAGAAGAACTTCGTCGCGAAAGAAAAGAACATCGTCGTAAAAGCTTCAGTGACATTTTATGTTCTTTTCAGCGACAGAGAAAGCACCATCTATAACGTTTATATCTATCTTAAATTTATTGTGTCAGTTTTATTTCTTCTTTTCAAAGCACTTTTTAGCCATGTATTCATCTTTTGAGTGCATTTTGAGCACTATGAGCTAAACCCCAATACTGGGACAATGGAGGAAGCCATATTTTACAATCAAGTGGTAACTATAATTAATTTAATGACTTTTACAATTGATTTTAATTGAAATTATGATTTTTATTAATTGGTTGTCATTTGATTTGATGGATCATGCTTAGCTTAAGTGTTTTGATGGTCCATGCTTAAGATTTGCAGTCAATGTTTTAGAAATCTACCTATGGCAAAGAATAAGAGTCCAAAAATATAAGCTTTAATTTTTCAAAATTAATTTCAGAATCTCTTGATTATGTTTATGGTGAAATCTTGAGTCTCAATATCTCTAAATATTATTATCATATTTTGTAAATATTTGCTAGTTTTAGTATTAGAAATTAAATTTAAACCTAGAATCAACCTTCACAAGTCTTAGAGTTTGAATCATATTTACCACTTGTCTATAAACACCTCAATTTTTGGCGGCGCCGACACGGACTTGTTTTTAGGTTAGGGTTTTAGATTCTTATATTTTTGTAGGTTTAGTTTTTAACTAATTTAGGATTTTTGTTTTTATTTGTATTTTTATTTTATTTTCTAGATTTTACTTAGGTATTTTTCTTGTATTTTTGGTATGCAAATTTTTTTTGAAGTTACAAACAGAAAGTGGAATAAGCAGCCGAAAAGGTAAGTATAAAAACCCGAGATATTATTTGCACATAATTAGACTAGGATTTTTTATTTTATTTTTTTGATTTGTAAATATTTTATTTTATTTTGATTTATTATTTTTTATTAAAAATAGAAACACAAGTGCACACACCAATTGCATCTTCCGGGACCGATTTTAGGAAAAACACGTGGGATAGTAAGCTAAACCCTTGGGACGTTATCAGCCGAACCACCACAAGCCTTAGCCTCTTACCTTTGACCAGTTTTTGACTGTAGGTATATTTTGCTAAGGTAACCCGAGCTTACCTATTTAGTCGAACCTGCATTTGTACGTGCACTATAAAAAAAATATCGAACTGGTATTACGATAGACAATACAATGAATATCTGACTAATTTTCAAAATGGACATTACCCGTACTATGACCATAGTGTGGATAGTACTTGGGACCACTACCAACCCTCTGGAGGTTATGGTTCATACCATAGTGATCCCAATTAGTATTCGTACGCTCACCAGTCGTACGAACGGGTAAATGAACAATATAATACTGAGCCAAATGTTAGTTCTTCATCTTTAGAGGATACCCTCCGGCGTTATTTGGAAACTTCACAAAGTCTTGATTTTTCGTCTGATTCTTTGAATGATAAACTCAATCAAATAGATGAAAATGGGCGGAAGATAACAGAAAGACTTGAAGCTATAAGTGCTACTCTTAGTGAAATTAATGCACGTTTAGATGAGGATGAAATATAAAATGAACGGTTAGATGCTAATATTGCTCAAAATGAACTTAATTTCCAAAATAGTGTTTCCAGTTTTACCCTTGATAATAATGATGAATATTTACCTAATTTAGAGAACGAGGTTAGAATAGAATACACTACTTATTTATATAAGGTTCAATCATCTTCATATCATTATGAGGATGACGAAAGTATTGACGAATAATTTGAAATTCGTAGTCATAATGACGAGGAAATTTTTACAACAATTGAGTTTCATGATAACAATGGTGTTTCTAGTTCCAATCCTAATAATGTTAATGATTATTTACCTATTCAAGAGGAAAAAGATTTAACTAGAGACACCATTGTTATAGATAATAAATATTTCCTTGTTATTATAAAGACGATGATGGTTTAGATGAACGAGTTTATCCCGAGACTATTGTTTTAGAGTCCAACGATTCAGGAACAATAGTCTCAAACGAGGATGATAGACTCGTAGAAGTTTTAATATGATTGAGGATGTTGTCATAAACTCTAGGACTAGTCATGATCATTTAGCGTGCACTGTGTTTGACAATCAATTAGATGAACCTTTAAGTGAATCGGAGGAAGTCGACAAGGCTTTCTTTGATAATTTGTTATATGAGTGTGATAATCCTCTTGGGGTCACTGATTTCGAAGAAGAGGCTTTTAGGAACACCTTGGATAAACCATTGTATGGTTTTGATGATGACTCTTATGACTTCCAAGTATCCCTGCTTAAAATCCCTCATTTCGGACTTGACATATATGCCTCTACCATTTAAGAGATTATCTTCGTACACTTTTCTTCGAGCCTGATTATGTCCAACAAGATATTCAGTTGTTAGAAACACATTCTCTGGTTGATGTGGTTTACCCATGAGATAATACCATAATTGACTTTGTTGTCCCACCAAAATTTTATTTACCAAATGTGGGAACATATGAATTTCAAATGTGTCAGATATTGAATATTAAAGCTAAGCCTAATTATTTTAGAAAATTTGACACATTTTTATAAAAATGACCACCACTCCTATGTTGTCGAAGGTGCCAAAAGTGCACGACTCGCAGGTACACCGCCTCAACGCCTCAATATACTCTGGTTACCTCGACAATGCATTAATCGAACGATTTTGGCGACTCGGTCGCCTCGAGGAAGTTTGAGGCGACCAATAACTCAACCAAATCGAGATGGGAGAAAGTTCAAGATTTTAATGATATATTTAAGGAGTATTTGAATTTTGAAAACCATGAAATACTTCAAGCAGTATTCTCGGTCGAGATATTGTTGGAAACAAGATTTTAATGCTAGATTTAAGGAGTATTTGAATTTTGAAACCAGGAAATACTTCAATAAGATATTCTCGGTCGAGATATTCTTGGAAACAATTTTAAGAATGTCGACAAATCTGTTGGCAGTTGTGATGATGTGGATAAGAATGAGCGTGTTCAAAAACAAGGCTCAACCGAAAATATAGTTGGACTTCTACAGAGTGGCTCGGGTCAAATAATAAGAGAAAACGAGGAGGGAAGTTGGGTGTATATTTATAAGAAGAGAAGAGGGTCTCAACCGGAGGTTTCTCTCAACTGTACTCAATCTAAACCTAGCACTAGTCAAGCTTTTTGGGAGGAAGTTAACTCCGATTTTGTGGGACAAGAAAATATTTTCTCTGATAATAACATCAGCGAGTCTAGGAGAGAAGACAAATCCGACAACATTTCTAAGCTTGACAATAGTTTCTCTGAAGATGAGACTACTGACTCCAGGGACGAGGACAAGAGCTTCCTGAACAAGACAATAGTCATTCTGACTATACTTCTAATATTTTATGCTTATTCTATTCAACTCTTTCTGATTCATGGATATTATGTTTCCCATCAACAACCGATCAAGAAAAATGTTTCCCATCAACAGTTGCATACCAAGAAAAGGAACAAGCTAGACCATCAAAAACTCTTTCTTAATTCTTACAGGTCTACTATTTGATATATCAGATAGTTGGTCGCCTTTGTCGCGCCTAGGCGACAATTCGTGAGGCGTTCATCTTGGTACCTCGCCTTTCCTCGAGCCTCACACAACATAGCACCACTCTACTATATTCTATTATGGTCAACTGAATGGGTCAAAGTCAATTGACTTCAAGGATCTGTAATTATTTAGATTATTATTGTATGATTCGTAAATTGTGACTAATCCTTTCTTGGTCTGACTGAAGACTTTAAACTTAGCGCTCTATGGGAGGCAACCCATATGCTTTTGATACACGGTGCTGGTAAGATATTTTCTATCTTTTTTACTTTGTTCATTGTTTCTCATTGATCATGCTTTCATTCATTTATTTTTAAAACATCGAGGACTATGTTCAATTTAAGTTATGGGGTAAGGGAGAAAAATTTAAAAAATTTAGTTGTACCAAAAACTCCAAAATTTAGAAACTTGTGAATAATTCAAGATGACACTGACCATTCTAAGTAGATGGAAACAAACTTCTTTGATGTAGGAGTTGAGAGACCCAAGTAAATGGTGTATTCATAAAAGGACAAAGCTCAGGTGTTAGAAATAACATGATAGTCGTCACCATATCACCTTTTGTTTTTATTTTTGCAATTTTGTGTTTCTCTAAGTGATTTGGTAGGGCACTAGTATCGACTTGTTTTCGCCGTTGGGATGAAGTAGAGTGATTGAGACCAAGCCCCATTATTGTATTAAGACCAATAAAGTAAATAATTATTTTATTTTTAATAAATCGACCATTGTGACCCTTGTATATACCAGCTGAGTCGACATGTGCAAAACTTCATCATCTTCATATCCATCTTCTAAATCTATTCATGTGATTGAACTTTGATAGAATCTGAGTATTGTGGTCCACTGTACGACTTTCTGAGTAGTGCTTTGTTTTCCTTTATATGAATTTTAGTACACTTGAGTGAAAACTCGTGTACAACAATTGGATTAAAAATAGGACAATTCCTCCAATAGCCAAAGAATTTTCTAGCCAACTAAATATTATGTTTGGTGTCTATCCTCAATCGTTCACAGGTAGCTAGGAGTTGGAGTAATTATGGGTATACCTCTTGTAAACCCTCACGAGACTAAAACTCGTCCGATAGGGACACCTATGGGATTAAAGGCTTGTTGCACACGCTAAGTGCAATCTCGATGCCTGCGAAAGTGAGTTAGGACTTTTATTTTCTAGATTAGATTTGCTCGAGGACTAGCAAATAATAAGTTTGAGGGTATTTGATAGAAATATTAAAATAAGACATTTATCTGTCTTATTTTAGCTCATTTTAATATATTATTAGTCCTTATTTTGTAATAATGTTATTTTAATTATTTGTAGGTATTTTCGTGGAATAAACGAGTATCGAAAAATTGGCTCAAAAGTTATAAAGGCACATAGAAAAATGTTAAAAGTACCCTTTTGTTGGATAAGGGCACCCCAAGAAAATTGCCTAAAGGCACCCGTTTTTTGGTTAAAGGCACCACCTCCTTTTGATTTCAAATGAAATTGGCGGGAACTAATCCTTTCTCAAACAGGGAAGAGTTTGATCGAGATATTGGAGGAAATTTTAAACCTTAAGACAAAATATCTTCTAACATATTTTGTAGGAGTTTTGTACAAGCTGGGAATTCGAAAATTAATCAGCAAATTTCATGAAAAATAGTTGCTACGTTAAATATGGAAATATATCTCACGGGATTGCTTGAAACAAAAGAAATATCATTCACGAGTTTTGAATAAGGAAACAAAAGATTCTCAGTTATTGATCCTTTGATATGAGAGATATTCTCGAGCTGCAAAAAGAAAAAAATATTCACGATAAAATATTCTGAGAGAATATTCTTAAAAAGAAAAAAGAAATATTTGGAAGATTATAGGAAAGATTTGAGGAATTTGGGTAGGAAGGTTCATCAAGAGTTTTTTATAACAAAGTTTAACTATACTTTTGCTTGTATTAATGAAGCTTTTTTCTTTTTAAAAAATAATAATTATTTGCACTCACTTGTAACGTAGGTTATTACCACCTTTATCATGGAGAATTATTGCCTTTAGATGATAAATATTCACCCATACCATTTTTTTGCTGATATTGCCGCCCAAGTTACACTGAGTGTACAAAATAAATAGTCCCAAAAGCAAAATATAATCCGCAAAATAAATAGTTTGTGCCATAATCCACTTTTTAATTGTAAAAAAAGATTAAAAGATCTTAAAAACGAATAACAAGCAAGGTAAACCCTAAACAGGCTAACCCTATTCAATCCACCACCCTGACAACTAAGCCCACATTATACTTTTCATCTCTCTAATCATGGCGACACCTTTCCTCAGTTCATTTTGTATATAATTTCAGAAAAAATTCCTTGATTATGGTTGAAAGTCGAATCAAGCTCGAAAACTAAAGTTTCTGGTCTCATTTGAAGAAATTTAGATCGATAGTAGTTATGGGTTTTGGTTTCTTTTTGGTGCGCTCAAAAGAGGATGGGTGATGACTACCTTAAGCTAATAACAAAATCCTAGTCTTATTTCCACTTTCAGGCCATCATTATCTACCGCCTCTTTTCTCTTCATATTCTTCTTCTCTCTCTGCTTCAATTGAGCTTCGTAAAAAAGGTATGAATATCAACGACAAAAAAGTAATTCACTGAAGTTTCTCTTCTCTGGAAACCCAAGAGAGGAAACAAAGCATAATCGCGATAACATCCCTTCCCTTAATTTAGATCTTCCTGTAAGTAATCTATTCGGTTAGTTGTTAAAACTCTTCTGAGGTTTAATTAGTATTTGATTAAGAAGGGTGCTTTTTTTTGTTTTCAAGTGATTTGTGTTGATTGGAAAATGGGTTTTCGATCCTTAGTTGATAAAGTTTGTTTATAGTCAGATTTTTGTTGATAACCGTCCACTTCCTTTTGTAATCGATTTAATTGTTGATTTAGGGTCTATTCCAAAATTTACTTATTTTGATTTGGGGTTTCTTATTTTTGATTTTTCGGTTATTAGCAAGATTATTGGTTTTTGTTTCTGCCTTTTTTCTGTTCAATTTTGATTCTTCCTTTCTAGTTTCGAATTAGGATTTCTAATTAGTTTTGTTTTAATTTTACAGGCCAGATTAATCTCTCTGCAACTAGTGAAATACAAGTTTTGCTTTTGATCTCCATTATGTTTTAATTTTGATTTTGTTCCGGGTTTTATCTAAGCTTTTGTTTATTTAACTGTGACTGAACTAAAGGTAGATTTTATTGTTCTGGTGTTGCAGCTTGCAAGCACATCTCTATAAATTACAAATATTTATGCTCTCTTCCGCTTCATTCAGTTTACCCTTCTTCTAACCTTCATCAGTAAAAGTCATGTGCTAACTGTGATATTGATTAAGGGTAAGCTGAATGAATTGGAAGTAGGATATAAATACGTTATCACTGACTGCATGCTAGTTATTGATCATAAGGATCTCCTTTTGGATATCATATGATTGCAGTATGTAACTGGCATGAGTTTATTGGATTTTCCCCATTCACTGCAGGTTGGCTACTATAAACAATGGGAATTGGTGGCAATTTCAGAACTGAATATGATATAAGATTACACACTTATATATCTTTGTAGTTTGAACAACATTATCTGTATACTTAATTGTGTAAATATGCACTTCAATTACAGTTCTAATTGTGTACAATATAAGGTTGGCATACAAAATCAATCTATTAGAATCATAAATGCTGAAGGAGAGGCATGCACATGTATTTGCCACATCTCTTTTCCATAAATGTGTGAAAAAGATGCAAGCTAATGTGATTTAGTGGTCGGTGCTTTAGGGTGGTGTTCACTGAATTCTTATCTTTTGGATTGAATTAGATAAAAAGTTGGGCCTAAGATGGCAATGATTATATGATTGAAACTGTGCATACTGGTGGTGTTATGGGTGGTAATACCGAGGCTATTGGAAATAAGATCAACCACCGTAGTAATGACGGTATTGTTGATTATGTTTCTTTTCCAATATTTACCCAGGATCTATCATACTATACATATGTTACGACAGATGCAAAGCTTCTCTGGCTACATTTATGGAACTGTTTGGTGGGGTATTGCTCTCAACATGCTAGCGTATTTTGTGGCTTCCCATGTATGCCACTACATATCCTCTCTTTTTTCCCCCTCACAAAGACACTTAGATAAGATTCATGTTAGTGAAATGTGAAATGAACAACTAGCGTTATTGACATGAATTTGTGCTATTGACATGAATTTGATGCTGTTTTTTTATTCATATTGTGCAGGCAGCGGGTGCATAGTGGGAACGAGAACACTTAGATAGTTCACTGAATCCTGATACTGCTCAAATTTTCATGGCTTCTGGAACTGTAACCAATGATACTCTCACCAAAATGGTTAAAAATTACATAAAATCGACGAGGTAAAAACAATGGAAACAAGGTTTAATTAAAATAATTTAGTATAGGTTTTGGAACTTAAAATTGAATTCTTACCCTACTGAATTGTTAATAAATGCAGATCGTCATTGGCAGTAATATCTAAAACCCAAGACTTGAAGGTTCCGGCTCCATTCGTGGTATCCTTTTCATCACGAGGGTCGAATTCTGGTTCGTATCGTTTACTCGAAGTAAGAATTTTACATCACTAAAATGGTGATGACAATGAGGTAATGCACCTTCTCATCTTCTAGAATTTTTATTGTTTCCTTTTCATCTTCCTTTCTTTTGGTAGTCCTGTGCACTCTTTCTCAAATTACCTTTTCACTTATAGCGTTTTTGGGTCAAAGTAGAGGGTGTTACATACACTAACAACTTAGTTGGAAAGAATATGATCAGGGGCTCATCTCAAGGAGAGCTTAATTAGAACCTTTAGTTTATTCATCTACGTTCCAGTAATATGTGCATTATACTGAAATCTCAAGTATTTCATCTGAACATTTACGGTTTTGCATTGCTTTGCCTATAAAGAGAAAAGTTTCTGTTGGGATTCATAATATTCATTTTTGGTTCATATCATATTAAGACGGGTTTGAACAGGAGATGTCTACAGAAGAGAAATGAGAAGAGAAGAATAGTTTGTCAGGTACCAGCAAACGTGTTACACATGGTTACCATTTGGTGCAAGGGATACAGGGTCATGCAATGGAAGACAATATTTTTATCATGATTTAGTGCTAGGTTTATATGCATTTTCTGACGGATATTCAGGTCGTGAAGTCGCTAAGTATTTGCAGAAGCATTTGTCCAAAAAATTGTGCAGTGAGGTAAGGGTACCCAAGAGGTAAATGTGTAAGTTCTACTTTTTATTTCAATAATATAGGTACATTAAAAGGTGATTATGGTTATGGAAGTTTACAAGCATTTGGTATAATATAAAACCGCATTTGGTATAATATAAAACCGCTAGACCCTCAAAAATTCAACTAATTAATGTTCATAGTATTTCGGTTCGACAAAATTTTGTCCTTGGACCTTATTATTGATAGGTTGTTGCTTTCCTTCTTCCTATTGAATGGATAAAAAAACTTGATAGAGCATATATATTGTTTTGTACTTCTGTTTCTTCAAAATGATGTCCAAGAGTTTATTGTTTTGTAGCCCAACATTTTATTTTTGCAATGGCACGAGCATTCGCAGATGTCATAATAAAGGAGCACATAACCTCAGAGCCAGATATATTTGTAGAGAATGCCAACAAGGATACCAAATCTGTTATTCTTGGTTTTGGCAAGTGATGGCTGAGAAAGGTATGTGGTTAATCACAAACTGTGTTTTTAAGATAGACTAATGGACTCGCACATTTACGTGCACTATTAAGCGTGAATTTTTCCGTTCCTTCACGCATATGGATTTTTTTATATTTTTTTAATATAACATTATTTTGATTGTTAATATTGATATAACAATCTTTTGATTGTTAATATTGCTGGAGGCTTTCGTGGTACTGACTTTTAATTTTAAGGGTCGATCAATATGGGGTGTTTGGTAACCATTATTATAATGGATTATGAGCCCATAATTATCCAGTTCATAATCTATATATGGGTGGTTGTTAAAATTTATAATAACTGATTATTTTAATCATAATTGAAAAAATCATTATTTTCATAAGTAGAAAAAAATTGTTTATAAAAATTATCATAATCAATTAATTTTCTTTTACAAAAATGATCCTGAATAATCTCATTTTTCAATTATTCAACCATGAATTAGATTTTTTTCCTTATTTTCTCTAAACTATCAAGACAGAGATAAAAAAACAATAATGGATTAAAAAAAAATTCTTAGATCATTATTCGTTCCTCTCCCGTTCGAGAATATTTTTCTAAGATAATCAATTATTTCAAAAATATATTTGTTAAAATTTTTTGAAAAAATGATTAATAGCATAATCATTTTTCAATTTATGATTATCTATAATCATAATTGATAATCATAATTTTTACCAAACGCCCTAACAGTGCACAGATTAACATGAAATACTTCCATTAACTGACTAAGCTGAAAGGTTGCATCAAATATATTGATGATGCTAAGGAAGCGGCCGAAAATTCAGATGAGGAAGCTCTGGATAGAGTAAAACCAGATTGTGTTTCATGTATTATCAAAATCTTACAGTGACCACCTCAATCTGATGCATTTGAGACAACGAACATATGTAATTGTGATAATAATAACTTCTTTTTTAAAACATGGGTCGGATCATCCTTACCTCTCTCCGACTTTGAATATAACATTTAAACAATGGATGTTATACGACCATTATTATAAGATTTAAGATTGCATTTGATGTTCATCTGACTATTTTTCTAATATTTTTTACAAGTGAAATTTGTAAAGTTGTTTTTCGTTAAGCTTATAAAAGTTTACAATTGAATATGTTTGTTTTTTCTCAGGGTATTTTTAGACTGTGGATTAATCTAACTAATTTCTCTAACTTAAGTTCAATAGAATTTGTTAATGATTTAGAATAACAAATTTTACATTGTTATCTATAACAATTGTCTTACAAACCAACTAAGGTGGCAAAATGGCTTATATAGTTTGAGTTTATATCCTGATTATTCTTTTTTGGGTTGTATTGTTTTTGTATCCTCTTGAAATACAATTCTTTTTGCGGGCCTATCAATCTGAGTCCGTAAAGCGCACGGGTGCGCTTCTAGTTCAACTTGTTTTAAAAACGTTTTTCATTCCCACTTTTCCACATTTTTTCTTTTCTGGTGATCCAGGTTTGTACTCCTATGATTAAGGGGCAATGCGCATGCTGGCTCTGTTCCATATATTAACGAGAGATTCAGTCAGTAACAAAATAACCTCTCTTTTATTTTGAAATTATTTGTACATTGTATTTTCCCACTTATTCTGGTTTGCGACACATATTCATGTACACAACTAGTGTTTTTGGTGTATTGTCAATTTAAATTTATACTAATTTAAGCAAACTATCTCTACCTTTATTTTTTTCCATCATTCAACTTCTCCCTTCTCACACACTTAACCAACTAACTCTCTTACCTAACCAGCAAATTTTCCATCACTTTTCTTTTTCACTCTCCCTTTTAATTAGTTTGTTTTGGTTTTGGGGTTTTGGACTTGCACTTAAAGAAACAGAAAGCTACAACGGATAATCATTGTAAAGATGAATGGGTACAGCAGCTAAAGTGGGTATGTATACTATAGGTTGTTAAAAGCTACCCCTCCTCCCCCCACTTCTTTTCAAATTTCAAACTCATTACCACTTCACCAAATTTAAATAACAAAATTATATCATTCTTTTCTTTATAACATATTCTTAAGTAGTCGATAGAAAGACGGTATAGGTGACAAACATTACAAGGCTTTGTTAAGAAGAAGAAGAAGGAGAGGAACAAAACGAGAAGCTGGAATAATGACTACATCAAGATTTATCAAGTGTGTGACGGTCGGGGATGGGGCTGTTGGAAAAACTTGTATGCTCATTTCATACACAAGTAACACGTTTCCAACGGTAGGATCCATATGTATGATGTTCAATTAGGAAATAAATACTCCATTTTTAATACGATATGGAACCATAATTTTCTGGTTTTGGTATACGTATGCAGGACTATGTTCCAACCGTGTTCGACAATTTCAGTGCTAATGTCGTGGTAGATGGGAGTACTTTTAATCTTGGGTTATGGGATACTGCAGGTAAGTTCATGCATGGATTGTTGTGACTGCATAATTTGAAATTGAGGTGGAGATTGTTTACTTATAATTCCATGATCCAAACAATAACCTTAAGCTGAAAAGATTTTGCAACGGAATGAAATTTGTACAAAATTGAGGTGGAAATTGTTTCTTAATGAAGTTGTATTTGGTGTATTAAAACAGGGCAGGAAGATTACAACAGATTAAGGCCTTTAAGTTACAGAGGAGCTGATGTGTTTCTATTGGCTTTCTCTCTTATCAGCAAAGCTAGCTATGAAAATATTGCCAAAAAGGTTATCCATTTTTCTTCTCCTTTTGAATCTTTCAATGGTGATCCCCATATTTTAACACTCCTGCTGTGACTGTTTTGTGAAACCCACAGTGGATCCCTGAACTTAGGCACTATGCACCAACAGTTCCGATTGTACTAGTCGGGACTAAGCTTGGTAAGATATCTTACTTAAATTTTGTGTAGATAAGATTCAATTTTGGATGCCCAAATTCTAAAGTTCAGGCTTTTGGATGGCCAGATTTGAGGGAAGACAAGCAGTTTCTGATTGACCATCCTGTTGCGACACCAATATCAACTGCTCAGGTATATGATTATCCAACAAAACCAATCTAAATTTGTGTGGTTGCTTTTATTTACTCTTGTATTATGATTTTTGGATAGGGCGAGGATTTGAAGAAGGCGATTGGTGCAGCCACGTATATCGAATGTAGCTCCAAAACTCAGCAGGTATTAATTTACCAGCAATACTTGTACAGCAACAAAAAATTCACAAGCCATTGAAAACATAGCGGTCATTTCTGCAAAACTTTCAGAATACGTCTTCTTAGTTCAAAGGAAATGCATATATAATTGGGATTAAAGGAACTCTTTCTTTGTTGCTTTTGGTGTTTACAGAATGTGAAGACTGTACTTGATGCTGCAATCAAAGTTGTTTTACGGCCTCCTAAACAAAAGAAACGACAAAAAAAATCAAGATCATGTGTATTTCTCTAAATAGAAATTGTTATAATCTGAGGTGGATTTATATTTTTACATTTCACAACACACTTACTATTTTAATGTCCCTACTAAGGTTCTTCGTCTCTCGATTACTCTACCTAATGATGCAAAAAATGTATTACATTGTTGTCGATTTCTACGTTATCAGTACTCGTAATTTTCTTTAATTCTGGCTATTTATGTCTCTACATATTTATGTAAAATGCATTGCTATATATCTCCAAATGTAAAATGAACTTATTCCCTTATTTCTTCTAAAGTAATGTACTAATACTATAAGGGTAAAACTGGAAATATGTCCCAATTTCACTGATGTGTTTGTGAATCTATCTCGTAACGGAATTATTTAGGAATATGTCTCAAACGTTAAAAATTGTTGTTAAATAGTCCATCTCATGTTTTGACCTGTTAAAATCCAGTCATATGATATATTGCTCCATGTTGAATTTACATGTGTACTTATGAACGTGTTATCTTCTACACGTGTTATCATCATAGTTTTACGAGCGACCTGGTTTTGTTTCTCGACGAGAAAATAATCAGAAAAAGAATAATCGATAGACTTGGAGTGTGCACAGAAATCAGGATAAAAATAGTGAATGTGCGATTGTTTGCTGGTTAGGATGTGTACCTCCACAAAGTTTAGATTATAGTTAGAATGTGAGTTGTTTGAATAATTGATTGATACAGTACTTGGTTTAGAATCTGGAACTATAAATTGGGGTTTGGAAATCGTTAATGGAGGTGAATGAGAAGGGTAATCCAAAAGAAAATAATTATGAGAGAAAAGTTGAAGATTAAATTAATTGATGAGAATATATTTTATTTATAAAATGAGCCTTACTGGCTATATATAGAAGAGATAATCCAAATGTTTATTGTATGATCAGTGAGGACTAATTATATTTCACATATCTCACCCACATATCTTTTTACATTTCCCTCATATTTCTGGAGACGTTTGATTTGTACTCTTGCGCATTCCAGCTTCTTCATGTGCTCATCTTGTCAGCTATAAATAGCTTCTCTGCTTCCATCTCTGAAATCCAAGTCTTTAATATCCAAACATTTATTTAACTCATACGCTTAACTTCTCAGCTCCCACCTTTACAATCCAGATAGTTGATAAGTGCATATTTTACACATCTTGAGTGTCAATTTTATACTAGTATTTGCTAGATTTCTTGTGAATTATTGTATATTACGTTTGTTTTTGTAGTTTATGTCTTTTATTAGGTGAATCGTCCAAAAAGGAGCTACAAAGTGTTAGATTATGCATGAAAAGAAGTGTTACAAGTGAAGAAGAGCCAAAGACAAGGTGGACCTTGTTATAATCCAGAATTTCTTATCATCATCATGTAAAAGAAGAGATGAAGCCAATGGCGAAAGAACGGAGTCATTCTGACTCCGTATGAGAAAGTTACGGGCGTTTGAAGCAAGTCAAAGTTACAAAAGTTGTCGGAGCACAGAATTTAGAAAGGCACCCGCCTGAATTACTCAGGGCTGCCACCATTTGAATCTTACTAAAGGCACCGGCAGAATTGATATGGGCAGCCATATTCTTCCTCCTTTAGTTTTCGGTTAAAACTGAATTTAGGGTTTTCGTAAATAGCTGCCATTACTGGTGGTCCTGGGCGTTCTGTTGAGCCTGAGTCTGTGGTTAATGGTGGGTCTCGAGTCGTTGGTGGTAATAAAATAGGAAGAGAAGATTGTCGATGATTGGCAGTGGGTCTGTTATTCGTGAGAAGATGAATAGAGAATCGATGATGGTGGCTGTGGATTAATGGCTGTTTTTTATGAACTCGAGAGAGCAAGGAACAGAGACGCTGTGATTGAAGGTGCTGTTGGTGAGATGAAATCGTAAATCAAAGATGAAATAGAGCTCGAACTAAGATGGAAGTGATGGTCATGATGATCGGTGATGGTGGAGATGTAGAGCTCGAGAATGGCAGAGAGGAGGACTGATGGTGATGGTGATATAGTGTTAGAAATGAGGAGCTGTGATGTGTGATGATTAATTGATGGAGATATACCACGACTGCCATTAATGGCGGTTGATGTCGATAGTGGTCCTGTTGATTCTGTGTTGACAGTAAAGAAGATGCTTCGAGCTTGATGTTGGTTAATGGCAGTAAGGTTGATGAGATGATTGAACTGAGTTCGAGTTTTTAAAAGAAAACAGAGAATGGAGTTTGAATTGTAGCCGAAGTTAACAAGAAACTCGAGTTGGCTGTGGTTCATGGCAGTGACGTTGTGGTTAATGGGTTATTACAGCTGTAGTTGAAGGAGTGGGTGACGCTGTTATCTGTTGATGGCATCACTGATCAGAGATTGAAGGACGAAGATGGAGAAGAACTCGAGCCTGGCAGTTGGAAGGTATGGATGTGGTGCTGTTGATTTGTCGAGCCTGGAAGTGATCACTACAAGAAAAACGGGCTTAAGCGTCTAAAAAATTAGCAAGAGCCCGGAAAATTAGTCGCTTAAAACCTTTCAACGTCTAAAATTGCAACTGCCAGAAATATTGGTGGCAATAAACATATGTCCACTAATATTTAGCAACGAAAAAATATACTTAATCGCTATATCCTTTGTTCAAGTAATTTATAGCAACTAAAATAGTGATAATGTAGCTATTTACTTTGAGGCACCGACTTTTAGCAACAAGAAAAAAAAGTGGTTGGTCAAACCTCTCTCAGCAACTATGTTTGAGCCACAACCAAATATGTTTAATTGCTAGATCTGTTTTTCAAGTAATTTATAGTAGCTAAAAGTTGATCATGAAGCTATTCAGTTTGAGGCACCGAGTTGTAGCAACAACAAAATAAATTGGTTGCTCAAACCTCTCTCAGCAAGTAAGTTTGAGCCACAACCCAATATGTTTAATTGCTAGCTCCTTTTTCCAAGTAATTTAAAGCAACTAAGAAAGTGGTCATGTAGCTATTTACTTTGAGGCACCGACTAGTAGCAACAACAATATAAATTGGTTGCTCAAACCTCTATCAGCAACTAAGTTTGAGCCACAACCAAATATATTTAATTGCTAGATCCGTTTTTCAAGTAATTTGTAGCATCTAAAAGTTGATCATGTAGCTATTCACTTTGAGGCACTGACTCGTAGCAACAAAAAAATAAATTAGTTGCCCAAACTTCTCCCAGCAACTAAGTTTGAGCCACAACCAAATATGTTTAATTGCTAGATCTGTTTTTCAAGTAACTTATAGCAGCTAAAAGTTGATCATGTAGCTATCCACTTTAAGGCACCGACTCGTAGCAACAACAAAATAAATTGGTTGCTCAAACCTCTCTCAGCAACTAAGTTTGAGCCACGACCAAATATGTTTAATTGCTAGATCCATTTTTCAAGTAACTTATAGCATCTAAAAAAGTGATCATGTAGTTATTCACTTTGAGGCACAGACTCGTAGCAACAGAAAATGAATTGGTTGCTCAGACCTCTCTCAGCAACTAAGTTTAAGCCACCACCACATGTTAAAAAATGAATTACTTGGTAAAATCTCTCTCAGCAACCAAGTTTAAGCCGCTACGATCATTTAAAAAAAAATCAGTTTTTAAAGTACATTTAAGAACTTAATTAATATTTATCTAACAATCTTATTAGGATTTGTTTAATAGAAACATGAAAACTTTTTCAAATCATATTTTTCATTCACTATGAGCAAATGTTTGGATGCACAAATTAAATTTTTTTTAACATGAGTCGATTAAATTAACTATATTTATCTAACAATCTTAGTTGGTGGAAATAAATACTTCTGACATTTTCTGTAATAAGATGTGTATGTAGGAATAGGGAATGATAAACTAGATGTTAATGATCTCAATGTCAAATTATATACAAGAAATGAATATGGATGATAAATTTTAAAGTAGAGAAGAATATTCAACTCCGGCCATTGCCTTAGAATACGGTACCCACCGTCACCGACCAATATATAACTCCATTTTTGTGAGGCGTTGTGTATCATTTGGCTAGATTTCAATTTTTCGCATTTTAGCCACAGTGCATTTTCATCATGACCATCCCTGGTTACAATTCCCTATTTTATCAGAGGAAAATGATGGCACCATTTTGATAACAGTAAACACGCCTCCATAAATCACTAGTCTGCACATTTTTAAACATGTGTCCAAACAAGGTTTTCTTTGTCAAAAAGAAAGGGTAAAAAATCGAGATTTTATCTAGAGCGTCAATGGCATAGATCACTAGACTGCAGATTTTTAAACATGTGTGACAATTCAGAGTCGGACTTGATTCAGACATGACAAAAGAAGGAGACAAACAGTAATATATTACTCAAACATGAATTAAGATGTAATGTTAAAGAATTCACCATGTTTTGAGATGTAATGTTAGAGAATTCACCACTAACTGAACACCCCTACACAGCAGCAAACGTTCATATTTTGTACCGATACCAACAACATTTACGATTGTATTATAACCATTGAGAGACAGGTTCATTCTGAAATTGTGTTTCTGAGTTAACTTTTCTTGAATAGCTTCTCGCTCACATGAGATCTTCGCTTCAGTTTTGCTTATCTGAATTTTTACCTCTGAAAGTGCAGTTTAATATACGCCTTTGCTGGTGCAGAGGTCATCATATTTCACCTGCATTGCATCCAATACTTGAACATGGCTTTCGACTTCTTTATCAGTGTTAAATGAAGACCTCCAATGGTTCTTAACTCGATTAAATCCTTCCCGAAGCCACTTAATATTGAATTCCAAGGTCTCAGCATCTTTGATGAATCCTTCCCATCTCTCCAGCAACCACCATCGAGGTGCTCCAGGTGCGTCTGCATATATACAAATAATTGCATGTCCAGAGTTGAGACGATTAAAGACATAACACATAACTAAAAAGAAGTATGCATACCCAAACTCTCTTAGTGAAAGGATTGTATTTCTAACACATTGTCTTGTCTTAAAGCATGTTGAGACATCTACAATTTGCATTAACTACCTCACAAACTACAGATTCTACAGTAAAAATGGCCCAAGATGGCTAAACTTCATCGTCTTGCTATGATAATCGTCACAAACCAATATAAAGAAGCAAAATCATGAAAGATGTGAATCTTGCTATGATAATCGTCACAAGCATGAATGTATGTGAATTAGAAATTGATTCTTCCAAATGTGGGATGAAATGGAGTTTACTTTAAAAAAGAGAAATTACATTTGATTGATTGAAGAAAAAAATGAAAAGTGGAATCAGACCTATTATTACAATGACAAACTTACCATTTACAGGGACATTACATGATTCTGAAAAGCAAAAGCATTGTTGCCAAAACAAAACAAAACCAAGCCAGAAAAAATGAAAGGACAAAAGGTCTAAATGATCATATACAAATTCAAGATAAAAAACAAATGAAATTATTCAAATTGAAACAAACACACACAGTAATCACTACACCTACTATAGCTCAGCAAAATTCAAACATAGTTAAAAGAAGAATAGAATCTGAAAAGGAAAAAGTAGACACTTTTAGTACTAAGCTATAACATATGTCAAAAATCAGTAGATTTCAGATAATAACACTATAAAATGATAATTTATCACTCATTTATACATAATCACAAAGACCCAAAGTATGAAAATGATGGAATTTATCGAACTAAATACCCCTTGTTTTGATATTCTTAGAATCAATCAAAAAATAAAAATAAATAACACAAACATAGTCATTGTCAGGTAGCCCAAACATGATGTTTACCCAAACATGATGTTTACCAGATTCATAGAGAATACCATTTAAGAGGAAAAAAAACTAAAATAAGAAATTGTATAGATTGAAAACCTGGTAGCCCTCACAATACCTATACCAGCAGCAAAATCTTTTAGAACCCAGTCACGCCTTGTCCCAATTCTCCCTTCACTCTGACACCATGTTTGGATCTCAATGACATCACCCTTATCCATCCATAGACATTAGAGGAAAAGAAAAACATAAACAAATTTAGTAACTCAGACATCTCAAAATTCAGTAAATCAACTCAGCACCTTTAGAATAATGACCTTCATCCCATTTACTACAAGCAACAGATTGACCAAAAGGACCATATCACAACATATCATACTCTGTCCTACACACAGACAGAAATACCCAAAATTAAAATCTACAGAAAAGAAACAAGTAGGAGATCGACAAAAAATTGTTAATAGAAATGATAACCATTGAGTCAATACCTTGTAGCATCAGACGACACTGTATGGGAATCAAGCTGCCAATAAATGAAAGTGAAATCGTCAATTGAGGACTCTCACAAGATCTGGGAACTTCACAGTTGAGTACAAAAAATTATATAATCGGTACACAAATCCAGGAACCAACAAAGGAATTCACAAAGCCCACCTCTTTGAATCTAATAATATTGGGATGTTGTAAAGATCTATGGTTCGTAATCTCTCTTTGCACATTCTCATCAATCTGCAAAAACAGATAACCCATATTAGAAAATCAAATTTCCAAAATTGGAATAGAAGAAGAAGAAACTTACTTGAGATTGACAGGAAAGAGAAGAAAACCAGGGATAAAAAACACCCATTTTCATTGCTTAGTTTTTTCATTGCTTAGTTTGTTCGTGAAGTTGAATATGGAACCCTAGTTTTCTCCTAAGGCGGCTCAATTGGGGGAGAGAGAAAAGCAAATACCCAAAATGAAAGATAAAATTTTGTGTAGGGTTTTGATAAAAAACAATTGACGGTGGTGATGGTGCCTCATACGGATCATGGATATATTTTGATGGTCCAGATTCGTTGTTGGATGGTCATACGGATTGTGGGTTAGTTACCATTTTGTGTTAGTTACCATTTTGTGTTACTTAATATTTGTTTTTCATTTGTGTGTTAGTTACCATTTCTCCTATCTTAACGTAACGAATTTTGGAAATTAGGATTCATCAAAAATATTTGTTTTTTTTTTGTAATTAGGGTACTTAGTTTGTCATTTGTTTATAAGTTATGATTTGATGAATTGGGTTGAACCCCAATAGATGTTCAATTAATTTGAGTAAGATCGATCAAAATGAGTGTATTCAAGTCGGTTTTATACAAAATTGAGTGAATTTTAGTGAAATTGATGAAATCATAGTTTGATATCGTTAGATTTGTTAGATCGATAAAAAAATGAATAAGTTTGATCGAAATTGGATAAAATTCAATAAATCTAAGTGAAATCGAGTAAAATTGATGAAAAATTGATACAATTTGAGTAAGATCGATCAAAATTGAGTGTATTCAAGTCGATTCGATAAAAAATTGAGTGAATTTTAGTCAGGTTGATTAAATCATAGTTTGATATTGTTAGATTTGTTAGATTGATAACAAAACGAATAATTTTGATCGAAATTGGATAAAATTTATAAATCAAAGTGAAATCGAGTGAAATTGATGAAAAATTGATATAATTTGAGTAAGATCGATCAAAATTTAGTGTATTCTAGTCTGTTCGATAAAAATTGAGTGAATTTTAGTGAGATTGATGAAATCATAGTTTGATATTGTTGGATTTGTTAGATCGATAAAAAAATG
>JAJJMC010003557.1:5290855-5313017 GCA_023531435.1 Papaver californicum
ATAAGTTTGATTGAGATTGAATAAAATTCAATAAATCTAAGTGAAATCGAGTGAAATTGATGAAAATTTGATATAATTTGAGTAAGATCGATCAAAATTTAGTGTATTCTAGTTTGTTCGATAAAAAATTGAGTGAATTTTAGTGGGATTGATGAAATCATAGTTTGATATCGTTGGATTTGTTAGATCGATAAAAAAATGAATAAGTTTGATTGAGATTGAATAAAATTCAATAAATCAAAGTGAAATCGAGTGAAATTGATGAAAATTGATATAGTTTGAGTAAGATCGATCAAAATCGAGTGTATTCAAGTCGGTTCGATAAAAAATTGAGTGAATTTTAGTGAGATTGATGAAACCATAGTTTCATATCGTTAGATTTGTTAAAACGATAACAAAATGAATAAGTTTGATCGAAATTGGATAAAATTCAATAAATCTAAGTGAAATCGAGTGAAATAGATGAAAATTGATATAATTTGAGTAAGATCGATCAAAATTGAGTGTATTCAAGTCGGTTCGGTAAAAAATTGAGTGAATTTTAGTGAGATTGATGAAATCATAGTTTCATATCGTTAGATTTGTTAGATCGATAAAAAATGAATAAGTTTGATCGAAAATTGGATAAATTCAATAAATCTAAGTAAAATCAACTGAAATTGATGAAAATTGATATAATTTGAGTAAGATCGATCAAAATTGAGTGTATTAATTTTGAACCGTTAGACTGGTGATCCGTATGAGTATAAGATATTAATTTTGAACCGTTAGATATGTGATCCGTATGAGTATAAGATATTAATTTTGAACCGTCAGATTAACGATCCGTATGAGTAGAAGATGTACTTCTAGAACCGTCCGATCAACTTGAAATATTAATCTTGAACCGTCGGTTAAAACCCTATTCATTTTACTTATTGACCATAAAGTTTCTATTGTTTACGTTTAATACCCTTCTATATAAACACTCTAACCCTAAGTTTCATCACTTCTCCCTTTGACGGCTCCCTCCCTAAACTTCTCCTCCTCCATCGCTGAACTTTTCCGCCTCCATCACTGAACTTCTCTAAACACCAAACACCACAGTACCTCTTAGCTTTTCACCATGAGACCAACTTCATGTCACGGCAATTACCATTCTCTCATATCGATTCATGCTCATCTTCAGTCGGGCTCAATCTCTCCTTGGTTTACTGCCATGGCTTCAACACCTAACATCTCTCCGACAAACCATCAACAAGTTCAATACCAGCTTCTTGCTCTTCAAACCATCAACAAGTTCAATGAAAAAACCCAAATTCTCACAAACACCATCATCTGTAACACAGCCATATCCTTCATTTCTAAACTCATCTCTAAGCGTCCATTCGTCCTTCTGTCTAATCCTCATAAAACCCTAAAACCCAAACTCGATTTCTTCAATTCTAAAGGCATTTATGGAGTCGACCTTGCAGACATCATCTCAAAGGACAGTATGCTTCTGAAGAAAGGTTTGAATACAGGAATTGCCCCTTCCTTTAATATCTTTAAGAGCATTGTTCATACTGATGAAAACGTAAATAAACTGATTAGACGAAATACATGGGTTCTCAGCATAAATCTTGTTAAAAGACTTGTGGTCAATGTCAGGCTTTTGAGCAAGAAGTTCCTCAGCTAATGAACGTATTCCAAGGGGAGTTGAATTACAAAGAGCTGCTTCACAACTGAAGATTTGTTGAGATGATTACAAGGCAACGGTATGTAGATCTTCTGATTTTGCAAGTTGTAGCGCACATAGTTTGCACCTTTTTGTTCAGTTTTTACTACTCTTTAAGGTTTTAGCTCTGTGCTTGTTTCGTTGTTTGAAAAATGAAAACTCTTATGTATGAATAACTCGAGATATCACATGGATTAATAGTAGTTGTATGTGTTTCGTCGCTATGGTTGTCTAAAACTATTGTATGGATGTCTGAAATTCTGTTCTAAATCATGGTTGTACTTGGATTACTGCTTGTTGATGTTGCTTTATATTGTTGCAGGCTGACACTCATTTGAAGCCAAAGAAGTCAAACAAATCTCAAGTTTCTTGAAGTGGTGCATCATCTGAAATTCTTAAGTAGCAGTATGAGTACGCTATTTGATGGACTTGAGAAATATATCAGGTCATATACAGGGTAGTAGAAGACAATGGATTCTCTTATCATCATCTCAGTACACTGTATGTATGTGTATATCTGGACTATGGACTCTTGCTTTAGGACTTCCTACACTTTGTAAAACCAAATCTGGCATTTCTGAGTGCCCCGGTAAGTTACTTACCTGTTTTCATTTTGATTTTTTACTAGCTTATTGTACTTATTATTCTGGTTTTGATTCGGGTATATGTAATATGATCGAATTCAGCTCTACTTCATTTGTCTCCTAATTCACCGGATGCGAAAGTGTTCAAGGATTTTAATAGCATTGCTAATGGAAATACTACTAGTAGTAGTACTACTCCACCGGCGGCACCCACAGGTAAGTGCACTATCTTTAGTAAATTTGTCGTAATTGGAGCAAGCAGCCTTTGAAATAATTAGATGCATGCCACATGATAAATTGAATTGCTAATTTTGAGTTAGCAAACTGTGGCAACATTCTCCGGTTGTCCGTGTTTTTTTATTAGCGGCCGTAAGAATATGATGATGCAGTATTTTTGGTGTAATTTTGTTCCATATTCTGATTTTGTGTTACAGAAACTCCAAAGAGGACAGCAGTAATGCAGGATCAAGTCCACAAGTGAAGAATGGAGGTGGAGTGAGAATGGATAGATGGCTGTGATTGAAAATGATGGGTGGTGTTCTTTTATGGTGTTTGACATAATATTGAATTAGATACATATCTTTCTTGAGTGAGGCCATATCTGTTTTTGATGTAGTGTTCTTTATGTTTTGCTTTAAGATTGTGGAGATTGTAAATATTTTTTAAAGAAAATATTAGATTATATTTTTTTTCCTTTTCCTTGAAGAGTGTAATTTTCTTAAGAAATGATATATATGTGATAATAAAATTTAATTTGGTTCATAATTTATTTGGTATTAATTTTAATTTAAATTATGATTTGGGATTATGTAAATCAGAACATTGAAGTAATTTTTGAGCGAGCAAAAAATTTGATTAGCTTAAATACTCCAGCAACCAACTTTAAGCCAATTAAAATCTGAATTCTAAAATAATTTGGAAGCTCAAAAATTTAAACAATCAACTTGAGTAAAAACTTTGATACCTTCAAAGTTTAAGCAACCAACTTCAGGACAATCAAAAGTAGAAATCGCTTGTAGCAAGCAAAATCACTTGATCGCTTAAAATTTCAGCCAAGTAAAATCAGGTTTAGTTGTTCCATGTATCTTCCAACTAGGTAGTTTAATAGCTCCTAAGTCACAAGCTGCTTCTAGAGAGAAAAATTTTTGTACCTCAAAAGCTTGAGCAACCAACTTCAGGCCAATCAAAATCATAAATCACTTTTACCGAGCAAAATTCTTGATAGCTTAAAACTTTAACCAAGCAATTCAATAAATTGTTGCTCCATGTCTCTATCAACTAAGTAGTTTAATTGCTTTAGAATGATTGGTATATCTGAAGCGATTGATATGTTACTTGCTATATTGGTTGGTCTAGATGTTAAGCAATCAAAATTTTACTTGCTCCATGTTAGTTGGTATGATGTTAAGCAATGAGTAAAGCAATCGCTTTAGGTAAGTTGGTTTATTACTAGAGCGACTGCATGGTCGCTCAAGGCTTTGAGATACATGGCTTTGGGCAACCAACGTAGCGAGTGCCACTTTTAGTCGCTATAACGGTTATAGCGACTTAAAAGGGGCTTTAAGCGACTTAAAACGACATGTCGCTAAAACCCGTTTTTCTTGTAGTGGATGGTGTTTGGCAGTTCACAGTTATTTGGAGTAGATAAAAGAATAATAGCATCTCCAATGGCAATGCGGTATGTATCCTGTGTGTTAGTCTTAGTTAACGAAAGTGAGATTAAAATCTCCTTAAATTAAGGAGGTAAAACAAAAATATCTCCGACTATAAATTTTCTTTTTTTGTAGGTTGTGTGAAGGATAATAGTCTCACATTGCTAATATCCCCATAATGAACTTAAAATATAATATGGAAGGGTCACTCCACTCATAGCCAATTGGTTTTAAGTTGGATGTCCGTAGACTTTAACATGGTATCAGAACCAGACTCATACGAGAGTAAGCCCAACGGTTATCCGTACATACAATGTTCCACGTGTTAGAGGCCCGTAGAGAGTGCCCTATACACGAGGAGGCGTGTGAAGGATAGTAGTCCCATATTGCTAATATCCCCATAATGAACTTAAAATATAATATGGAAGGGCCACTCCACTCATAGCCAATTAGTTTTGAGTTGGATGCCCGCAGACTTTAACAGGTTGGAACATTTAGAACCGTTGGTTTTAAAATCAAATATTTAGTTTATGTTTATAACCATTGATATTGGTGACTAACATATTTACATATCCTTTAAAAGAACCTTTGCAATCTAGAGGATTATTTGGAGAATGTCTTTGTAACCCCGGACACATCACTTGACATTTAATCCTTATATTTCCGTTTGAGAAAGTTTTTTGTTAAAAGTTAGATAAATTCTATGTGACCTAATATATAGGAAATTATAAATGTTCCGTTGGAGATGCTCTAACAGGAAACTTGGTTGATATTGGCGAGAAGACATGAGTGAATTAAGAAAAACTCAGAAGAAGAAAGAAATTTTCTCGATGGCCTAGCCGTCGAGAAAACCTGGGAGCAAAAATAAAAGTTCAGAAAAAATTTGTTTTCTCGGTGGCTCAAGCCATCGAGAAGCTGAGCGTTAAAAATGAATTGGGATGGAATGTTCCACCCTTTATGAGCCCATTAGCTTCTTTTTCAAGCTTTCTCACGTATAATGTTTTGGACGTGTCCTATTTTGGATTTTGAAGAGTTTTGAAAACCTATTTCGACCGGGATTCGAACACGGGCACTTCTACAACTTGAACACCTATATAAGAGACAATTCTATTACTTTTTGAGATATCTCTACATATCTATACTTCTACCGACATATCTAGACCTAGGGTTTTACAACAAAAGAGAAAAGAGAGATTTTATTCCATATTCTAGGGTTTACCCCTTTTGGGGGAAACCATACTATTTCTTCTTCTTTCTTGTATCATGAGTTGACATATTTTATTGATTAAGGATGAATTCAATGTTTTAAGCATGAAGCTTTATTAGGCATATAAATTTATTCAGATTTTTAATCATTATCGTTTATTTTCACTAAATTTAGGGTTTATAATTGATTTTCTAGATTGTTCAAGTGATCAATTGGATTAATCTATTGATCAGTTTAATGCTAGTAGAGAGTTGTGAGATACGTGAAATAGTCGAACACCTCCTACACAAGTAGAGAACGCGAGACCTTGCAGAGGGATTCTGTGGAAAAATCGTGTGTGAAGACAACACTAGTAAGCAGACCGAGCTTATGCGTTTGATGCTAGGATCAACCTAAATTCATAAACCCTAATGCATTCGACTAGTTACACCTTGTGAGCTTATTCATGGTGGCTCGGATGAATAAAATCTGGTAGTCGAACGCTTCTGTATCCAGTGACACAAGGAGTTTTTGGGATATCATAGCTTATTGCTTTTCTACGGTTGGTGATGAATGATTCTAACAAAAGATAGATAAGTATATTAATTCAGTCAACGTTTGGTAACGGCGAAGGCCTACTTACTCATCTTTCTTATTATCTATTTATTGTATTTTTATTTAGTTAATTAATCGACAAACCTCTCTTTTTAGTATTTATTATAGCTTTGCTAATCTAAATAACCTATCAATCACACAGCTCTCTGTGGGAACGATCCTTACTACCGCTATATTACTAGTTAATTAGTGGGAAATTGATTAATTTGTTGCACTTATGACACGTATCAAATTTTGGCGCCGCTGCCGGGGAGCAGTGGTTAATTGATTTTTTATTTGTTTTAGTTTGTTTTAGTAGTTTAGATATTTTTCACGTTTTTCTTTAGTGTTTTTCATATTTTTAGGTTTTTGTGGTGTTAACAACTAGTTGAAGGTGTTATCCGCTCGTCAAAAGTGGGAGGTAAATTTTGAAAACAGGTTGTAAGTATCACTTTTAGTTATTTTTGTTTTAGGTTTTATATTTTTGTTTAGATTATTCTTGTGAGTCGTCATGTTTCCATTCAGAAATAACATGTACAATGCACAAACTCAATCATATAATAGTGGTAATCAATATGGTTTTCAATTTCAGTCTTATGACAACTACCAACCATACCAAGGGTATAATCGAGACCAATATTTTGGCTATGATCCATACCCTACGGAACCTTATGGATATTCTCATACAAATCAACCTTATGGTGGGTATGTAAGTGAACAATCACAAGGATGGGAGGATAGTTATCCTTCTAATGAAAACTCTTCTAGTTTGGAAGATATGATGCAACAATATGTGAATAAATTGGACCAACACATTCAAAATACGGAAGAGTGCAACAAAAAGACTGAAGATACACTCCAAGATCTTCAAAGGACTATGGATAGTTTGAAGAATCGAATTGGTCAACTTGTGAAGGAAATAACTGAGGAAGAAGTTTGGTCTCAAAGCCAAAACAATTATGACGTTCCCATTTTCATTAATAGATATAAGATCAATGAAAATTATGAAGATGATCAATCTTTCGGAAGTCTTTGTAACAATGATGAAGTTAGTCCAACTTCAGATCATAATAATGATCATTCTCCTATTCAAAAGGGGGAGACTTGGTGTTACCGAACCATTGTTATAAATGGGGTAACATACTCAAACGCATATCAACGTGATAAAGAATATCCAGATTACAAAAAAACTTAGGCCAGTTGATTTGAAAGTAGTGGACCCGATTATTTCTTCGGCGGAGACCCATAAATGTCATCTTAGGATTTGCACAAATGAAATCGACTTCCTGGGAGAGGACTCCGATTCTGTTGAAGAGAGTGTTGAAGAGATAGTGATTGAGAATGAAACCAAATTGATTGAATTTTTGGAAGACCCAAATGAGCTTACCAAGGATTATAATGATGCTGAGATTTCGGTTGAAGCAGAAACTGACGAATAATGGTATTTAAAGAGTTCGATAGAGGACCACAATACATATGAGGTAAATAATACATTGGAATTCTTTAAGAATGATGAGGATCTCGTAATACAAGAGATCGTGAAAGGTTTGTCTAATCCTTTGCACTGTTCTATATCTTTTGATTCTCCTTCCACAATCGAAATAGTTCCCCAAAGAGTTGTTAACCAAATTTTTAAGGAACTACCTCACTTAGGGTTGGGTATATGTGCTACAAAAATTCTTAAAAATTATTTTGCTTATAATTATCCACCACTTGATGTGTTTGATTCTAGCATTGTGCAGGTTTACCGAGAGGAAACCAAAGAAGTTCCCTTGTTATATGTCCTTTATACACTTCCAAGTGTAGAAAAGATTAAGTGTAGGGGTAACTTTCATAACATATTTTTTTTATTATTTATATTTTATGCTAATCATTGTGTGAAGTTGTTATTAGAAATGCATATAATTATCTAGGTGGATCCCCAGATTTTCAGATTGTTGGTTTACGGGAGTTAACAAGAAGGTCAGGTTGGGGACGTTAAACTAAGCGTTGAACGAGAGGCAACCCATTGGTTTCGTATTTTTCTATCTTTTGCTTTTAATTTTTAGTTTTTCATATCATATTAGGGTGTCCCATCTTGATTTTACATTGGAAGAGTTAATTTACATTGAGGACAATGTAAAGTTTAAGTGTGGTGGAGTATTTAGCATATAGAGTTTTTAGTCTTTACTTAGAGATTTCACTTTTGTAGGTAAAATTTTAAACTTTTTGTGCATATTTGCATGAAAACCTCCGACTTTCAGAGATTTTAGAGTCACTTTGTATACTTCTAGCTAAGCTTACATACGGAGTTCTGACCGAAATAACTGAACTTGGAAGTATTAAAGAACTATATTCGTGTTTCTTAGTTGTTGAGAGGCTAGAGCTGAAAAAAAAAGACTTAAACTGCTATAAAATTAATTTAGTATTAGAGTTGTTGATCAATCATTAGTGTGGACTACCTATTGTTACATCAAGCGAGGCACCATACCTTCAATTCTTTGTAGTTGTTTAAAAATTATGCTTTAGAGTATGTGTCATCTTACAATAATTCCGAGTAGAATGATGAGCTACCCAACCTCGCACCCTTACAATACTACTTTCTGATCTCTTGAGTGTTATTTCTTTAATCAAGAGGGTATCATCAGAATTGTTAACTTACAACATTTCTTGTAATCTTGTTTGCAGTTAGCATCGTTCTTTCTCTCACCAACAACAGGTCCATAGAAACACCATCATTATCAACAAGCGGAACATCAAAAATTTGAAGAAAGTTGAAGACGTCCAAGATGTACAAGCAACGATACAAGAAAGAGCAAATTTCATATTCAAGTGAAGCAACAAGACAAATAACAGAATTACATATACATGTTGAAGACTTATGTACAAGAGCTAAGGAAAACAAAAGATGAGAGTTAGTAAAGTTTATGATATCGATACAATACAAGTTGTAAAGAATCAAGTGGTGAAGTCCTTATCCCACGACCATAGTAGTTTCATTGTTCATTTTATTTTATTTTTCAGTTGTGTTTTTTTTTTGTCTTAAAAAAAACGAGAATTGAAAAAAAATAAGTAAGAAAAATAAATATTTTATTTAGTGTTTGTGTACTTTTTTTATTTATTCAATAAAGCCGTGGGAAAGAAGAAATATATGAAGAAGTTTCAAGCAACAAGAAATTGAAAAAAAAAATTACAATTGTCAAGGTTCTACGAAGTTCAAGAGTTCATCATCAACAGTTGAGGACTGAAGACTAAAGACATTTCTATTGGATGCTGTGAGAGTGGTGCTGATTGTGAATCGTGTGAGAAGGTAAGTAAGCATTCCCATCCTCATATAGTAGTTGATTTCCTTTCTTAGAGGTCATCAGTAAAAAAACAAAGTTTTTTTTTCATCCCACGTTTATATGGGATAATATCTTCATATAATTCGAAAGGGTTCCCTTTCCTTCCCAACATTCAATATGTGCAAGATTTCTATCTTCATTCATGTATGTACACATGAGAACCACAAAGTTCATTTTTTGAGTGTCAATTTCATAAAACCTTATTGGTGAGGCAGAAGTCGAGGCAGAATGCTTATTCGATCGCTCTCGAGGCTGGATTTTTCATATGGTGGTTTTCATCTAACTCAAGAGTTAAGCATGAGAATAATGTTCTTTATACTTCTAACTTCTGATTGTTAGTGTGCAAAAACTTTATGTCTTCGTAGCTCTTTGAATGCATGTGCTCTGGAGCATTTGAAAGTTGGAATTTAGGGTTTGTGGGTATACCTCTTGTAAACCCTCACGAGACTATAACTCGTCCACTAGGGACACCTAGGGGTTTAAAGACTTGTTACACATGCTAAGTGTAACTGTGTCCTCAACGAAAATGAGTTGTATTTTAGTTTAGTTTATGATCAGTTCAGTTTAGTTTGCTCGAGAACTAGCAAAAGCTAAATGTGGGGGAATAGTTGTTATCATGTTTGTATGATTTGAGTTATTACCTCATGACTTTAGCTATCGTCACTTGATTGAGGTGATAATCAGTCTTGACTCTAGATTTCTTCTTAGCTTTCAGCTATTGGCACTGATGGTTACCAGCTACGAATAGATGTGATATTTTTTCATCTACATATTTGCCCCTAATTTCATCAAATCTATTTTGAGGCTTAGATTTAATTAAACTTTAGATTATTTAACATCGGTGTTCTGGATAGCTGACACAACTTTTAGTTGTAGTTGTTTTGCTACTAAAGATAATTTTTTCGTATTAGATTTTTAGTGATTAACACTTCATTTTTCCTCTAATTTCATTAAAAATTAGTTTTAAGAATAATTTTTTTATTAAACTGTAGATTCAATCTGTATGCTTATTTTATTGCCCATTTCATTCCAGTTACAACTTTTCCAACTTTCATACTTCTTTGATCTTTCAAATCACTTATTCAGGAGTTATCATTTATGTAGTGTTATAAATGTCATCGATTATGATTCATCTTCTTTATTAGCATAATTTTCAAATGCTCGTTTAAAATTTGTTAACTTTCATCATAATATGAAAGGTTTTTACCATCTAAGTGGGTGATTCTTTACCCAAAGATCGTGTTTAAGTTACAACTCATAATGGGTTTTACTTTTACACACGTCATCATCTTATTGGTTAATTCAGAGGTGCAGTCTGCACGTACTTAGGTTATTTCATCTTTCAAAAAAAAAATCTTTCATACAAAGGGGCATTTGTGATTTCTAGGTCATAATATTTTAATCTTAAAATTTTCAAGCTACTAAACCTTTCAGTTTACAATCTTCATCAGAAAACTCATTCTTGTTTTCACCCTACCTTAATGGCTTCTAGTTTAGGTAATCAAATTTGTCATTGATCAGATGTTACTACTCCTTCTGCTAAACTAAAACTAATAAAAACTACCCATTTCTCAATGAACATAATTTTGAAGTTCGGTTTCTGATAGGATTTTGGAATACCCTATATAAATAAACCGCAATCGCACGGCGTCTACAATGTAGAAGCGGAAAATACGGGTCGAACCCACAGGGAACGGGGACAATACTGTAATCAATATCTCTAATTGACAAACCAGAAACAATATTTTTGGGATTTTTAGAACTAAGAATGAGAGAAATAAAATTAAACGAAGGTAAATAAAATACAATGGGAGAGTTGGTAACCAGGGTTTATAGTTCTATTCAATTATTGAAATGAAACATAATTCCTGAATATTTATCTATTGTTTGTGCTATCGACATCACCTATTATATATATTAGAGTCGCAAATATCACTGGGACACCCTAAGCATGGTGCATCAAAAGCTCTAAGTCTCAGCATACACCATCAAATTACGTTAGCGAGAAAATTATATGAAACTAAATATATGTCCACAAATAATACCTGACTATTCTAAGCATACCCCATCAAAGGATTTAACCTAAGCATGGAATATCAAATAAGTAGACAAATATATTTACGATCCTATTAATTATGCACAAAGGTTACTGTATTGTACAGAACCAGTGAAGCAACAACTAATTTCATCATTAAATCAATAAACAAAGTCAAGAATTAATCTATTCAAATCATAATATTCTATTGCTTAATTATTCAATTAAACTAGCCTATACTCAAAGTGGTTTCATCATAAAACCCTAGGTACACAAAGTTTAATAAAATATAACAATGGGTTTTTCAATATCCATTGAAATATATTAAAAAAAGTAGAGATAGAAACATATCACTGTTTAGGCTACCAACACCAACCCAGAAAAACCAGACCTGAACTGCCTCTCTCCGCCTCCATAAAAACCCAAAAAGCCGTCAGACCTCAACTCCAATCTCTCTCTATTCAGTTATGTCCCCATATATCTCTCTACAATTCAATAGACGCCAACCTCCACTAGTCTACGCCTCTAACCCTTATCAATCAGCCCTCTCCGGAAAAACTAAAAAGAACCCTTTTTTAATCACCCTCTCTCCTCTGTACCCAGAAGTTAACCTTCAATCAATCTCCCCTATCAGCCTCCAAACCACCTCTTCCCTTTTTCGTGAAGACTCCAACCCACGTCAATTTATCCCCTCAATTCTCTCACGTGTCAACCACCTCTCCTTACTTGCCACATCACCAGTTCAACAACCTTCTTTCTCTTTTTCTACTCCATACCTTCACGTGATGTTCAACCCTTTTTATTCTTTTCTCCAACTTATTCACCAAAGTTAACAGACTTAACGCAAACTCCCTTTCTCTCTAACTACAACAGACGTTTGTCCCCCATCCACCTTTTTACTTCCTATCGTTCTTACAATCCGAGAGAAAGTACACCCACCACCTTTTCAATCGAACTCAAACATGCAGCTAATTGAAAATGTTGTAGCAACACTAGCAATTTAGCCCATTTAACCTTGTTTATTCGTAACTTCGGGTTTTACGCATATTACCTATTAAAACAATAAAACACTAATAAATATAAATAAGGTGGTAAATATATATAAATTATGCCCATATCAAATACCCTCAAACCTATATTTTGCTAGTCCTTGAGCAAAACTAATTTAAAAACAAAATAAAAATCGTAACTCACTTTCGCAGGAATCGTAACTACATTTAGCATATGTAATAAGCCTTTAAACCCCTAGGTATCCCTAGTGGACGAGTTTTGTCTCGTAAGGGTTTACAAGAGGTATACCCATAAAACCTTTTACTCTAAATTTTAGCTACATATGAGTGATTGAGGATAGATACTAAATATGTTATTTAGTTGGCATACTAAATTCTTTGGCTATAAGAATCATTACCCTGTATGAATCCAATTGTTGTACACGAGTTTTCACTCAGCATACTAAAATTCATATAAGAATTCAAAACTCTACTCAAATAATTATTGAACATTCAAAACTGGATGAAGTTCACATTGCTCGAAATCAATCAAATTCAAACACATGGACAGATTAGAAGATGGAAAAGGAAGTGATGAATGGTGCATATGTTGACTAAGGTGAATGGTGTCTCCCATATCTGTCTGAAGGTCGCCGCCAAGATGAATTCTAATGGATTGAGATACGCTCCCATTGGTTTAAATCCTTATACTAATATCGACTCAGCTGGTATATACAAGGGTCCCAGCGGTCGATTTATTGAAAATAAAATAATTATTCACTTATTTTTTTCATCATTTTTTTTTTTATTTATTTATTTATTGTCTCAATTAAATATAATAATGGGGCTTGATCTCAATCACTCTACTTCATCCCAAAGGCGATAACAAGTTGATACTAGTGCCCCACCAAATCACTTAGAGAAACACAAAATTGTAAAAATAAAAACAGAAGGTGATATGGTTATGACGATTCCGAGATATGCTTGTTCAATGATTATCATGTTATTTCTAACACCTGAGTGCATTCTTCTATAAATAGACTATTTAGCTGGGCCCACCAATTCCTATACATAAGAACTATGTTTCCATCTACCTAGAATGGTTAGTGTCATCCTAAATAGTTCACAAGTCTCTAAATTTGGAGTTCCATTATTGGAATCAATTTTCTGAAACTCTATCCCCAAACCTAAATCTAACATTGTCCTCAATGTTTCAAAATGTGCAACCTAGAATAGTGTGCAATAAATATAAATATGAGAAACAAATATAAATCAAAAAGAAGGGATTGGAAGATTTCACCTGATTGACGCAATAAAAGCAGCATTCTTTGTAACACACATCAAACGATAGTAATAACAAAGAACACTGAAAAATAAAAATAAACAAAAATCCAAAAAAGAAAATAAAAATCTACCTACTGGATATGTACAGAAAGGATCTCCATAAATTAACAACCTGAAAATTTGGGGAACAACCCAACATACAATATTTACAACCAATGACAGCCTCACACTCTCGCAATAGCAACATAAAGATGATGAGACTATCAAATGAAAATAACTACCCCAAAACCTGGTTTTTGATAATGGTATATCATTTTGAACAAAAATATCTGAGTCAAAGGGTTCGCTAGGGATGAGAAGTGAAACTGCATGAGAAATATGCACAGATTCATATATATCACGAGATGCAAAGTAATCTAGTAATACTGGAGAAGTACGCAGTTCTAATCCAAAATTAGGAATCTTTCGAAAAGTTGTGCTAACAATTATAGGCATATTAACTTGTCCACTGGGTTTGTGACCCTGTATTAAATCACCATCGTAACCATCATCACCATATTTACGTTTCTATTTTTCATAATCCAAAACTGGTGCAGAATCTAACAACGCATTAACTTCTTCAAAATGACTATCCTCATCGTAGTAGGCTCCAAAATGGGCCAAGCAGGCCTCTAACAGATCATTAACACTATTGGCGCTAAAAGTGTTCTCAACTAGAGAATCAATCATGCAAACAAACTGCATATATACAAAGAAAAATAAAAACAAAAATTTATACAAAATAAAGTTGGTGCAAATTCAGGAAGTAAACAAACAAGCAATTACCAATTCATTCACTCCATAAATCACACCACAAAAGAAAAAGAAAAAAATTTGCTCCTACCCTTATAATTGGAACGGAAGAGTTCAAAGAACTCAACTAAGTATTTTCTTACTTCGAAAAACAGTACTAGTACCTCGTATCAACATTCACAATTTAGGGCAATGAGCGTCCAACCTGTCCAAATCGTTCAATATATAACTCACAAGCAAGAAACTCATGAGTATTTTGCAGCAAACGTATGATGTTGATCTAGACGACCAGGAGCAACCCTAAAGGTACCTGAAAAAAAAATTAAGACACAAAACTAGTCAAAAAGAACTAAAAATCCTAAAAATAAAATAAAAATACTATACAAAATAAATAAAAAAAAAAACCCTAAAGTACGATTAGAAAATCAAAAATACTAATTACAATATTTCACAACCACTCCCCGGCAGCAACGCCAAAAATTGATAGGATTTTGGAATACCCTATATAAATAAACCGCAATCGCACGGCGTCTACAGTGTAGAAGCGGAAAATACGGGTCGAACCCACAGGGAGCCGGGATAATACTATAATCAATATCTCTAATTCACTACCGGAAACAATATTTTTGGGATTTTTAGAACTAAGAATGAGAGAAATAAAATTAAACTAAAGTAAATAAAATACGATGGGAGAGTTGTTAACCAGGGTTTATAGTATCCACCACCATTTTTGTTCAATTACTGAAATGAAACATAACTCCTAAATATTTATCTATTGTCTGTTCTATCGAGATCACCAATTATATATATTAGAGTCGCAAATATCACTGGGACACCCTAAGCATGGTGCATTAAAAACTCTAAGTCTTAGCATACACCATCAAATTGCGTTAGCTAGAAAATTATACGAAACTAAATATAAGTTCACAAATAATACCTGACTATTCTAAGCATACCCCATCAAAGGATTTAACGCAAGCATGGAATATCAAATAAGTAGACAAATATATTTACGATCCTATTAATTATGCACAAAGATTACTGTATTGTACAGAACCAGTGAAGCAACAACTAATTTCATCATTAAATCAATATACAAAGTCAAGAATTAATTTATTCAAACCATAATAGTCTATTGCTTAATTATTCATTTCAAATAGCCTATACTCAAAGTGGTTTCAAAATAAAACCCTAACTACACAAAGTTTAGCAAAACATAGCAATGGGTTTCTCAAAATCCATTAAATATATTAAAAAAAATGGAGATAGAAAGATATCATTGTTTCCAGCCGCCAACACCAACTCAGAAAAACTAGACCTGAACTGCCTCTCTCCGCCTCCATAAAAACCCAAAAAACCGTCAGACCTCAACTCCAATCTCTCTCTATTCAGTTTTTCCCCCTCTATCTCTATACAATTAAACAGCCGCCAACTTCCACCAGTCTACGCCTCCAATCCTTATCAATCCTCCCTCTCCGAAAAAACTAAAGAGAACCCTTTTTTAATCACCCTCTCTCCTTTGTACCCAGAACTCAACCTCTAATCAATCTCCCCTCTCAGCCGCCATACCACCTCTTCCCTTTTTCGTGAAGACTCAACCCATGTCAATTTTTCCCCTCACTTTTCTCACGTGTCAAACACCTCTCCTTGCTTGCCACGTCACCATTTCAACAACCTCCCTTCTCTCTTCCTACTCCATACCTTCATGTGATGTTCAACCCTTTTTATTATTTTCTCCAACTTATTCACCAAAGTTAACAGACTCAACGCAAACTAACTTTCTCTCTAACTACAACAGACGTTTGTGCTCCATCCACCTTCTCACTTCCTATTGTTCTTACAATCCGAGAGAAAGTATGCCCACCACCTTTTCAATCGAATCAAACATGCATCTAATTGAAATTGTTGTAGCAACACTAGCAATTTAGCCCATTTAACCATGTTTATTCGTAACTTCGGGTTTTACGCATATTACCTATTAAAACAAGAAAACAATAAAATAATAAAATTAGTACAAAATCAAGTACTTATAAATATAAATAAGGTGGTAAATATATATAAATTATTCCCATATCAGTTTCCCGATCCTTATCATTTTTCAATAACATAATTGATAATCATTATAAAGGTGAACTACTAATTTCAGAGTCTCATCTCAAAGATATTACTCTTCCCTTCCTCGTATTATTCATGAATATCTCATACTGGTCGATCTTGCCAGTTGAATTCAAAATTTTACCATTCTACGAATAAAGTTATAACTTTCAACAGTTCAGTGACTGAAGATGCTGAGAAAGTAATTGCACTCGATATCTTTCAAAGATATTCGATTAAATCTCCTGGGGAAATTTCTAAATTAAAATTTCTCTACAGAAAATTTCTCAATATCAATCTTGGTATAGAGCATTTTAGCCCAGAAGAGATATTGCGTTGCTCGAATGCTGGAAATGGTGTTCGTCCGATTATTATTTCAAGTTGAGAATTTGGTCGGGTTCCCACTGTTGAAGATTATTTTAGCTTTTATGTTATTTATTTTTCAGTTGTTAATTGCATTACCATTGTTAACACATATTTGCTTGTCATCGTATTTTTGTTTTATATGATTCATGTAATATTCATATTCCTACTCGTGCTCTGAATAAGATTCCATCCTTTTTGGAGGGTCTTGATTATGACAAGGATAAATCCTTAATTATTCAGATAATTCACACTGTTAAATTCCGAGATACTAAATTTCCTCCTGATTCAGGCTTGAATCCAGCCAAGCCTGCTAAATTAAGCGTCCCAGGTTAATATTTTTCTATCTTTTCTCATTTTTTCTTATTTATTTATTTATATATGTATACATTCTTTCGTTCAGTTCTCATTCGTTTCCTTTTTCTTATTTTTCAGGAAGAAAGCTAAGTTGTCTCCCCAGATGCATCTGCAGCTGATGCATAAATTATGGCACATCTAGTTTGCTTTCTGGTTCAATTCACCCACTCAAATTTGAAAGTGAGCTTCCAGAGGGTTTCCTTAATTCTGACAGCACCATAGTTTATGTTGGCTCTGGTCAAAAGAAAAGAAAAGCTGCCAAGGACAAAGGTGCAATTGTTTCTTCTTCAATTCCAGTTTCTAATTTTTAAGAGGCTTCATTCTAGAGATGCTCCTTACCTTCATTCCAAAAATCTAGGGAGGAATGAAGATGTTCAAGCTGAATCTTGGAAAAGCTTTAGCTGCTTGACTACTTGCAGCAGGGAGATGCTGACCTTTCTTATTAATTACTTACAAATTCTCCCAGAATCAATTATTTCCTTGCTTGCAAACATGCTTCTTCATCAACTGTTAGGTCTAATACTGGAAAGCAATGGTATCAGGTAAATACATTAGCTATTTTTTTTTAACAATTTGCATATATATATATTTATATATATATATATATTGTTCGAGCATAGTGTTCATATAGATAGAATCCTAGCTTGTAGCAATGACAATGATCTAAAACTTAAAGATTCTCTCAAGGATATTAACAAGCTCAAGTCATAATTGCTCTCATCCCATACCTTTGAGGTTTTCCTTAAATGCCAATTAACTGAGAATGATGATGAAATTAATCGGTTAAAGTATGATATTTCTTCACTAAAGCAGGGAAAAGCTATGTCACATGGACCTGTTTCTCAAGATAAATATTTTTCAGCTCCACCATCTCCTAAATCTAATGCTTTTGCTTACCAACCAACCGTTTTTCATCCAGTTATTCCGAGCACTAATTTCTTTCCACCCGAGCCTTCTGTCGCAGCTAAAGAGATTTCCATCTCAATTGGGCATTTTTTAATCATGCCAATTATTGAATCTCAGGAGAATTTAGTAACTTCAACTACTTTTTCACCAGGTCATGCCAGCGACAACTCGTCAGATTAAAATTATTGTTATATTGCTGGGAAATCTAATAATGTTGGTGATGATTTTGATGAAGATGACTCTATCCTTCAATAGCTATGCTCATAATTTCATTTATCTGTACATTTTTGTTAAGCTCTGTATTTTGTAACTTTTGTTGGTTAAACAATAATTAAATCATTTTTTTTCCGTCTCTTTTCTTAGTTGTGGCTTGTTTATTTATTTTTGTCACATTTGCACCTGTTAAATTTCTTCATTTTTCTTTTTCCTTTTAGTTCAATTATCTTGTGTATGTGTTGAACAATTTATTTTACTCAATTACCAGCTAATAATTTTGTTATCTAGATAATAGTACTCTTAGTTATGTACTTTTAGATATATGCTCTAGATGATTTTTAATCACCTTATTTCAGCTCTTTTTATTATATATATTTTTTTAATATATAATAGCTTCAGGTTTCAACTGTTTTTGATACGGAATTTAAACTTTTGATTACCTATCCCATTTCTGCTATCAATTTGTCCCTCTTGTCACTGTTTCATACTTTTTTTGGCATTTGCCTCCTCACTAGGGACTATATTTTTATCTCATATAGTGGTGCTGTGACAGGTCTTATTTCAAAGTACCTGACCAGGGTTTCTTCGTATTGTCAAGCTACTGGTTTGGAGGAAGAAAGTCAGTACTAGTGCGTCTTACTCTCTCTCACCAGGATGGGTCCTTTAACTCATTTTCTTCCATAGTTGTTGGTCTTGGGTTTTGTATATATTTAACCTTCATGACCTGGTCGACCAGTTAGTGGGTTTTTCTTTTCCTCAACGCTTTCATTTGACACTTCAAATGACAAATTTCTGAGCATGCTTATGATTCTGAAAACCTCTTTTTTTTGTTTTTCTTTTATTTAAAATAATTATATGATAAAACCTTTTTTAGACAATTTCCAACTAAGATTCATTGAAATCCTTTTCATAATTTTTTATTAAACTCTTAAATTTTTTTGGATGACAGGCTCTGAGATTTTTTTGCTCTTAAAACCTTAACAAACAAACAAACTTTCAAAAACGTTAACATAGACTGAACTATCTAGTTCTTAAATCATAAAGATATTAAGATACAAAACTATAAAGAGTACTGACACTATTAAAACTTATGAAATAATTCCTAAATTTTCAGATAGATCATACTCAAGTGTTGATGTCTTTCCTGCTTTTCAGCGGTTTTCCATTTTATTTACTCTTGGTTTTTCTTGAATATTTATGAGTTACTGAATTTTTCTTCTCAGCTACTACTCCAGATTTCATTTAATATTTCTTTTTCATAGGTTGACTTTCCTTTGCCAGATAACTTTTTTCTGGTTCTTGACCTTGAATTGTATTGTCATTCTTCATAGGTAAGAAATCCTTAGAGTTTCAACTTCATCCATTGTTCCTTTATGTTATTTGAACAAAGTTTTTCATGCTCACAAAAACAGAAGTGTTAATTATCACTTTCTAATTCTATAGATCTTTTCTATATGTAATTTAACATAGCTTTTCAAGTTAGCTGGTAGTTTTTTAATTGCTATATATTTTATATCTTTTTAGTTGATAACTTTCCAGCTATCAACCATTTTCTTATTTAGCTGATAACTCATATATTTCAGCTGATAATTCTCTAGTTTTCAGCTGGCGATTTCTAGATATCATCTTATTCACTTTTGATAATATTTAGCCATTCATTTTCCCCTTTTAATCAATTAATGAGAGAAAGAGATGAGAGATAAATTTTAATAATTAGATATGCTATTGATTCACCTTATTTCTTAATAACTTAGATTTGATGAACATTGATCCTCGCTCTCTGATGAATTTTTTTTCGTGTTGTTACACTTTACTAATTCTCGACTTTGTAGTTGTCCTCAACTTTTTCCTCCTATGCCCTTGCTGACTTCTATGAAAACTTCCTTCGCAGATCTACTTAGGTCTACTGACATTTTTGTTCGAGAAATCATTCTCCAGATACTTTCCCGATGATTTTTATCTTGACTGATAACTTGTTTTATAGTTTTTACTCTATAGAGTATTACTCTTTGGTTTCAAATGAATGTCACCCAGCTCTGAATATTTTCTGAAGATTTTGTCCCTACAGCCTCCAGGTTTTCATCTTCAGGTATTACAGCCTCATATTGTTCTAGCTTTCATGACTATCACTTGTTGTTGATTCACTATCAGGTATTCAATAATTATTTTTATTTCATCTTTTCTTATTCCACTACCTGGTGTTGCTGGTTTCTATGCCTCATATTGCCTCATTGATAAGACAACTAATTCTCTTAATACAACTTGATTTCCATATATTACATACTCTCCCATCGTGGTCATGAATTTTATCTTTTGATGATACTTGCAATGTATGGCTTGCAATGTATGTAACTATTCTCTTCCTAAAATCACATTGTATGGTGACCTGGCATTCAAAACTAGGAAGGCTCATTCACCAAGATAGATCCATCTTTCACTGTTAACAATATCTCACCCATCGGGTAAGTCTTCGAGCCATTGAAACCTACTATAGTTGAACCATTATTCTTTAGAACTCCCTCTTTTACCATTCACATCTAATCTGGTGCTTGGAGATAGATAATATCGTAGGTGGATTCTTGATCAACTATGATTTTCTTGCAATCCCATTCGTTTATTTCCAGCTCAACAACTAAAGCATCATTATGTGGAAATGTCATTCCAACTAAATCTCTTAATGTGAAAGTGACGTCAAGTTGGAGGGAAGATGAGTTTCTCACAGCTAGGATGTATTTTTGACATGAAAACCTCAAAAAATTTATTCTTTCCTTTGATTAGATCAGGTCTTGCCTCGTCCCTTTGTGTAGAATGTATCATATTTACCCATCCCTTCAAGTTTTTAACTGGAAACTTGCAACCTTAACTTGATCTTGCCTCTACCTGGATGAATTCTTTCAGATACCCATGTTATCGATGAATCTGGTTAGGCTTCTGTATTCATTCTTGTGGTGACCTTTTGCATCGTGGTAAGCACAATATGCTTTTCATCTTCCTTCGTTCTTCATCTTTTTAAGGTTTGTAAAGTACGGCTTGTCTATGATGTATTAAAGAATTACCTCGGGTATGGTATCAGCTTGGTGAATCTATGGGATTCCTCCTTCCACCTTTTTTCAACTTCCTCTTTGAAATTTCTCTTTTAGCTGGTTGCTCTCTAGACCTTAGAGAATGGTTTCTATTAGGTTTCACATCTTGACTAGTTGAGTAAATTTTATGTTCAAATGTTGTATTCAAATTGTCTTGTTCTCTTCTTACGAATTTTCCAGCCTTGCTATATAACTCTTCCAAAAGGGTTAAGAACAATTCCTACAAATGAGTTTCTTATTTCTACTGACAACAGAGCCTTTTTGAACAAAACACACAATACTTTTTTATTTGTCTTATCCACGGGTGTTGCAGGTGATTTGATTTTTTTGAAGAAATATGTAAAGATTTCATCATCTCTTTGGACCACACCTACTATCTCTTCTAACACATCATCTTGTATTATGTTACAAGAGTAGTTTTGGATGATTCTTCGATATCTTCAAATTTTTGGACTGAATTGGGTGGTAGACACCTGAGCCAAATTAAAACATCATCTTGTAAACTGGATGAAACAAATCTTTCCATAACCAGTGTACTATCCAGGTGCAATGATAGGTGCATAATTCACACATATAAAGTAGTTTTTCCTGAACCTTATTTGCTATATTTGAGTGAATTACTAGGTATTTTGATTACTTTTGTAGTTTTGTTAGTTTTTCAGGTTACAGCTCAGAAACCCGCAGAATGGAGCTTAAGAGCTAGAATCACCGAGGAGCCAGTGAAACTCTGCTTAAAATAGGCCTTTCACATACCACAGTGTAGGTAATTGAATTACAAAGCCAATGGTGAAAGAATGAAGTCATTCTGATCAAAATTGAGGAAGATATGGGCAAAGCCCCGAAGTGGCTTATTTGGCCTATGCAGCCAGCGGCCAGGCGCAAGTGCGGCTGAAGCATGGATCGGTAATGTGCTAAGTCATGATTTGAAGAGCTAGAGTGGTCCGAGTGGAAGGTGGCTAGCCTTGGTGGACTCATGGCTATCTTGTGGAGGTTCTATGGGATTGGGAA
>JAJJMC010003557.1:5328017-5427908 GCA_023531435.1 Papaver californicum
CTCGACGAAACGGAGTTGTATTTTTATTCTTTTTAGTTTAGTTAGATTGATAGTTTGCTCGAGGACTAGCAAAAGGCAAGTGTGGGGGAATTTGATAGGTGCATAAATCATACATTTAAAGTAGTTTTTCCTGACCCTTATATGCTATATTTGAGTGAATTAGTAGGTATTTTGATTACTTTCGAAGTTTAGTCGCCTTTTCAGGTTACAGTTCAGAAACCCGCAGAATGGAGCTGTATTAGAAGAATTACCGAGGAGCCAGTAAAACTCTTCTGAATTTAGGCCTTTCACCCTCCACAGTGTAGGAAATTGAATTACGAAGCCAACGGCGAAAGAACGAGGTCATTCTGATGTCGTATGAGGAAGTTATGGGCAAAGCCACATGGTGGAAAACTAGCTTGTGCAACTAGCGCCCAGGCGCTAAGTTGGCTGAACCGTATGTGCTAATGTGCTAAGTGACGAGTTGGAGGTGCTAGAGTGGTTTGATGGGCTAGTGGCTAGACTTGGTGGACTCATGGCTATCTTGTGGAGGTTCTATGGGATTGGGAAAGCTTTGGAGTTGCCATAACTTGTGGGGCTGGAATTAGGAAACTTAGCACATTTCCTATTCCTAGTCGGTTTCCTAAAAGTGGCCAATTCTAGTATAAGAAGAAAAATCGGTTTTCTCATGGATTCTTTTGGTGAATTTGGGGCAGAGAATATAGGAGATCTTGTAGGAAAAGGAGAGTTTGAGGCAACGAAGGAAAGGTGGGGAAACAACAATATTTTGGACTTAGCCACTCATGTACAAACAGGAATCCTATTGGTGTAAAAGGGGCTGGATACTCACGTATAAAAGGGAGAGTTTTCTGCTGGATCATATATCACGAAAAACACAAAAAGTATACAGGGAAAACGTGAAGAAAACAGGAAGCTTTGTTCCTGGACAGCAAGAAAAAGGCTGAAGGCGTTTTGGAGGCTGCTGGCTATCTTTGCAGCTGCGCTTCGAAGCCACAATAATTCTTTGCAATCTTTCCGGGTTTGAGTATTTATCTTTTAATTATTTTCCATGGGTTTTGAGAAATCCATGATGAGCTAAACCTTTCATATTGGTTAGGGATGTAATCTAATGTTTGAAGACATGTTTATCAATTGAATGGTGCATATTCCATGATTTCATGCTGTTTTTAATATCGTTCATGTTCTACTGCGTATAATAACATATGATTGATTGCTGATTTATTTGAGTTCGAAATTAGATAAATAAGCATTGACACCTATTGCTAGACTGGAGTTCTGAGAGTCGATTCTGTTGAGGGACTCCGGTTACAAGTAGCATAGCATATTTGTTAACAATACTTAAAATTGCCATGCGAATATGTGTAGAAGCTTGACCTAGGCTAAATCCTGTGGAGGTACTCACTTGGGTTGTTTAGGTTAACCTCAACTCACAAAGACCATAGCTATCATTGGGTTAAACTCGAGTGGAGGTACTCACTCAAGTTATCCAGTGTTAAGAATTCAAAGGGTGGAGGTACTCATTCTTTGATGATATTAGGAGTTTTGCCGAAGTAGACGAGATAACTGGCTACTTTAGGTTTCTTGGTATTACTAATGCATGATTGATTGGGTATGCTTTGATTGATAACATGTTGGATGACTGAAGATGAAACCTCTAACCAATGCTTTTTCCCCCTGATACACACCTCGATTACCTGCGTATTACCTTAGTTTAAATTAGTTTAAAATCACAACAAAAACCCCCCTCTTTACTTGCATACGTGACTGAAAATAGTGATAATCACTGCCTCTCTGTGGGAACGAACTTGTTCTTATTTGCTATACTTAAATCTATTTTGGAAGAGTAAGAACTCGATTATTTTGGTTGATTACGGCACCATTATTTGTTCATAGTAGAAGATATGCTCGTTAGGATATGTATCTCATTTGCAATAAGTAAAATATTGGAAAGTGAAAATTTTCAGGTAAATCTGCATTCTCAAATCTATTTTGAGAGTGGTTCATCTTGAAATCTAAAAGTGGGATCACTTTTTGGCTTACTAATTAGCAGACGGATCTTGTCTTCTTGGTCTTTCAACCTCATTTACAATCTTATTTCCATGGATTCCCAAACTGAATTGACAACAATGATAATTGGATTTTTCTTCTGAGATAATATGTCTAGGTGGAATTCCATGTTGGTTTGATCTTGTGGATAATTCTAAATTTCATGTCATGGTGGGATGTTTAATGAAATATTATGTGAAGCAAGTGTTTGAAATACTGGTTGAGATACTACTGGGATTTCTAATATATTGACCTTTTCAGCTCGTATGTTGATGGATCTGAGGAGATCTGCCAGCATATCCTAGGTTATACTAATTGTTGGGGTAACATTCATAATCTCTTGACTATTCTGAATTGAGACTGGATATGCCATTTCTGCGGCTACAACTGAAACAACTGGTTCGATAACAAATATGGATAGTGAGGTAACACCAAGTCTAGGTGGTAACCTTCTTCGCATTATCTTTACAACAAACAAATAACTATTAATTAGTCATTTATATCTAGATTGTGTATTTTTATCAATTCATTTTAAGATTTGTACAAACTCAAATAAATTTGAAAGAACATTTAACTAGCTGTGAGATAGATATAATCATTTATTTTAGTTGAAAACGCCGTAGAATCTAATAATCTTATCATTAGAGATTGATAATAGAATCAAATCAAAACACTTGATGCAAAACTTTATTTTTATATTTATTCACTTTGAACTAATGGAATCAATAAACATTCTGGAATTTTCCACAACTTAATCCTTCAAGCAGGTGCATTGTTATTTTGGAAGTGAGATTTCCTTGGCTCTCAAGATATCCTTTTCCTCATTCAAAATTGTTGATAATAAAAACACATCCGCATCATGAAGTTCATTGAGGTTATTCCTATTGCCAGCATCAATTGTTGCTTGATGTCAATAACCATTCTTATTGTGACTAATATGCTCTAAACACTTAAGCACCTGAATTGTTACTTGCTATTGGTCTTACTATGTTATCTTTTATGTTCGAAGATTAAGTAACCTAATGGTATAAGTTAGTTTTATTGAAAAATAAGTTCTTGACATTAGTCCAAGCTAATTGTACAATTGCTAGTCCCCCTCGTGATATTTACAGGTACTTCAAAAAGCTACAGTGAAATCCACCAGGTGTAGAGCTGATGAGGATCGTTGAAGCTCAAATCCAACAACAACATTCATTTCTTTACCACACTATTGTGAATTTGTGAGCTGTGTACCGTGTTCCTTCCTATGGTCTTTTTCATTTCCATTTTCTTTGCCTTGCCACAAGTCTTAGACTGCAACAAGTACACGTTGGAACAAGCAAGTTTTATTCTTACAAACTTTGTTAAGCTGATCAAATAACTGTTTTGATGTTATGTAGATTCTTAACTAGCAGGGGTGTTTTAAGTTTACATATCGATATAGTTTGACCCCCGCAAGATAGTTTCTATATTATCTGACTACAAAGTGCCTGCCTTGTAACAAATATTTGGGTTTTATCCAGAGGTTGTAATTTTAATAATTTGATCCACTGTAAGCATTGTGTCATCATGGGTCATTTGTAATTTATTTTAAAAAGAGGCATATGTGTCATTATGAATCATGTGCGTCCAACACGTGTATTAAAACATCACAAATCAGATCATCAGAAAAATCATCACAGATCTCAACTGTCGGACTTTGTGTGACAACGTTCACTCATGTGGACATCAATTTACAAGTTAGGGGCATAACAGTTTTATGCGCACATGTAAATCCACATGTGTACCACCTTGACTATTTAAAACAATTTTTAACGTTTGAGACACATTCCTAAACAAAATCGGTTATAAGATTTCCTGACACATTATTGAAATTTGGACATATTCCCAATTTCCCTCCTTTCAGATATATTTAGAGCTTCTCCAATGGTGAATGCGAATGTTTTATATGTGACATCACTTTTAAGACATTTTCTAGGTATAAAATCCTAAATACTAGGGATAAAAAAAGTTTTATTTCCAATCTATAATGTTTTCTATTATTTTTTTACTTATTTGTAGGTATACAACTGGTTAAAATCATTTTCATTTTTGTTTTTCAACTATTTTTATTAATAAAAGTGGGAAGACATCCTCTCACTAAATATCTAAAACTAGAGGTTCATCTGAAGAATGTCTAACTTTTTTTTGACCATATCATCCTTATATAAATGGGTTGGAAATAATTTTTTATATATATAATTGTGTATCCTACGTAAATTAAGATTTTTTTCTTCGTACATAGTCCATTGCTCTTATCGGACAGACAATGAGGAGATTAAGAAGAAATTAAAACTGAGGACAATATTCAGGTGTAAGAGAAGTGTAAGTTATATTTTGGTTTTAATTTATCATCACAGTTTTATTTTTGGTCTCTGTTAAACAAACTAGGTCTGAAGGAAAGCAAACTACTTGAGAAGTAGTGAAAGGAGAGCCATTTCTATCAAGAAATGGCGAATCTGTGGCTTCTTCGTTCTCTTTATTCCACAAAAAAAAAAATCTATCTCTTCTTCTTCTTCTCGATCATTTCAACATCCACTCAAAACATCATTACTTCTGATGAGACCTTAAATCTCAAGAACAGTTGTTAATGGAGTTGAAGGAAAATTGTATGGAAATGTATTGAGAGATTTGGAAACAGAGAAATTTTTTTTTATTGATTGTAGAATAATGTCCTTACAATTGGTTGTGGCTTCTTCTTTTATACCTATGAAGCTCATGTTTAACATGTGAATCCACAGAAGGAAACAGACCAAGCCATTAGGCTAATTAACACTAACAAACTAAGCCTTTATGCTAACTTCTACTAACAACGGCTAATTAGGATCATTAAATGCCTACCCAATCTTAACTAGGCATGTGTCTCTATTAGCGCTGAAAATTGCTAGTTTCACCCATCTCAACTTCATCGGCAACTCTGGAACTTGAGCACCCATTCTGCATCAGTCCTGGCACCCCAATATAGCCCACAAAACATAACAATACCCCCTTCTCAAACCATCCTTGTCCTCAAGGATGTCAAACCTGACTTCCTACATCAAAATCTGGGTACTGTTGTTGTATAGCTACCGAGTCCTCCCAAGTTGCCTCATCTTCCGACTGTCCAGTCCACTGCACCAGTAACTTTTTACGCACAGTCCTAATTCCTGCATCATTTTTGTGAAATACCAATTTGCTTCCCAATACCTTGAATGGTTCTAGTTGATGCTGATCTTCCAACATTGGGAGAACTTGAGTAGGTTGTGTTGATACTCCCAACTTCTTCTTTAAACATCTCACATGGAAAGTTTACTGTGTGATGGAAGAAGCAATTTATAAGCCACAGGTCCAACTCTCTCTAATATTTGATAAGGACCAAAAATCTTGGTAGTAGCTTATGGAAAGCATGCCCAGCTAGAGAACGCATCTGGTATGGCACCAAGCGCAAGTAGACCATATCTCTAACTAAAAACTCTCTCTCAGTTCTCTTCTTATCTGCCTGAGATTTCATCCTTTGTTGAGCTAATTGCAAGTTAGCACGCAACAATTGAAGTATCTCATCTCTTGAGTTTAACTCCTCCTCCAATGCTTCCATCTTGGCAGACCCAACTTCATGTGCAGAGATTAAAGGAGGGGGGTAGCCATACACAATCTGAAATGGTGTTAATTTTGTGGTTGCGTGGCATGAAGTATTATAACTCCATTCTGCCCATGACAACCATTTACCCCAAGCCTGAGGTGTACATGATGCAAAGCACCTGAGATATGTCTCAATGCACCTGTTCACCACTTCAGTTTGCCCATCAGTCTGTGGATGATATCCAGAACTCATATTCAACTTAGACCCATTGATCCTAAACAATTCTTTCCAAAATAAACTCAAGAAAATTGGATCCTTGTCACTCACTATTGATGTGGGCATCCCATGTAGTTTAAACACATTGTCAATGAACACTTGAGCTACCTTAGTGGCTGTGTAAGGGTGAGCCAAAGCCACAAAATGTGCATACTTGGATAATCTGTCAACCACCACAAAAATCACTGACTTCCCTTTAGATTTTGGCAATCCTACATGAAGTCCATGCCGATAGAAGTTCATACTTGTTCTGGAATTTGAAGTTGCTGTAGTAGGCCAGGAGGAGAACAAGTCTCATACTTGTTTTGTTGGCACACCTCACATTCTGCTATAAATTCTTTAATATCCTTTTTCATTCCAGCCCAGTAGAATGTTCTTTTAACACTCTGAGTAGTCTTAAGAATCCCATTGTGACCAGAAACTGGGTACCATGCATTTCCCCCACACTTTTGGTCTCCACACAGAAGTGGGACTCAATAAGATTTTTCCCTTGTACCTGACAAGCCCATTGTCATAACTATAATGTTGAGTAGGAAATGTACCTGTAGAGTGATAAGCTTTGAGCAGATTTGTAATATATTCCTCCTTTTCTAAGTGTTGGCGCAGCTCATCCATCCAGCTGTAATAAGGATAAGAGATTGCTAAAACTGCATGTTCAGGCTCAGTAGCATGCATTCTGGACAATGCATCAGCAGCATTGTTTTCACTTCCCCTCTTGTACTGTATTTCATAGTCATACCCCATTAGCTTACTCACCCATTTCCTTTGAAAAGTAGTATTAGCCTTTTGATTCAAAAAATACTTCAGGCTATTGTGATCTGTTTGAATAATGAAATGTTTACCTTGTAGATAATGCTCCCATTCTTTAATGGCATGCACAATTGCCATGAGTTCCTTCTCATAAACAGATAGAGCAGCATTTTTTGTTCCTAGAGCCTGGCTAAAGAATGTTATTGGCCTATGATTTTGCTGCAGTACTGCACCAATGCCTGTGTTTGAAGCATCACATTCTATAACAAATGGCAAGGAGAAATCAGGTAAAGCTAGCATCTGAGGACTAATCATAATCCACTTAAGCTGGGCAAATGCTTCTACTGCTTCTGAAGTCCAAGCAAAATTATTCTTCTTGGTTAACTCAAAAAGAGGTTGACATATTCTACCATACCCTGAGATGTACTTTCTGTAGTACCCAGTTAAACCAAGAAACCCCCTAAATTGCTTCAAAGTGGTGGGTTGTGGACATTCTTGCACTACCTTGAGCTTCTCATGATCAGGTGTTACTCCAGCATTACTGACAATATGTCCCAGATACTGAATCTGTCTTGCACCAAATTCACATTTGGATTCTTTTAACAACAATTGATGAGACTGCAACTTGTCAAAAGTGAGTTGGAGATGAGATAGATGTTCCTCCCAATTCTTACTATATACCAAGATATCATCAAAGAAGACTAAGATGAATTTCTTCATAAAAGGCTTAAACACCTCATTCATTAAACTCTGGAATGTAGCAGGGGCATTAGTGAGCCCAAAAGGCATCACCAAGAACTTATACAAGCCTTCATGAGTTCTAAAGGCTGTCTTGTGCACATCAGGTAAAGCCATTCTGACTTGGTGATATCCAGACCTCAGATCTAATTTAGAAAATATTTGGGCACCAAATAGTTCATCTAGTAAATCATCTATCAATGGAATTGGATAGTTGTACCTTACTGTCATGCTATTTAGGTCCCTGTAATCCATGCACATTCTCCAAGCACCATCCTTCTTTTTAACTAATAAGACTGGAGAAGCAAAAGGGCTCTGACTGGGTCTAATGAATCCTGGGCTTAGTAGATCTCTTACCGCTTCCTCAATTTCATTCTTCTGCAATGGCCCATATCTATAAGGTTTTTTATTAACAGGCTGTGAATTTGGTATTAAAGGAATGTGGTGATCACAATTTCTTGAAGGTGGAACTGAGTCAGGAACAAGAAATAATCCTTTATACTCTAGCAATAGTTGTTGGAGACTTTTGTTCTCTTGAGGGGACAAATATGAGTTGCTTAGCTCACCTCTTTCTTCCAAATTATACAGGACATAAGTAAATTTTGTGACATACAACATTTTCTCCACTTGCTTCACAGAAATAACATCAGAATAAGGTGGTGGGGTTACCAGTTGTTCAATAATATGAGACTGGCCTTGCAAAGTGAACTCCAAAGTCAATTTAGAGAAATCCCAAATGAGTTTTCCTAGTGTGGAAAGCCATTGTACTCCTAAGACTATATCACAACCCCCCAATGGCAACATCTGGAGATCAATCCTCCCTTTATAACTGCCCATCTCTAAGGGTAGATTTTTGAATAACCCACCTCCTTTAACTGTGCTACCATCAGCCACCATGACACTTACTACATTCTCACAATGTGGTGTCCATTTTAGTTTCTTAATGAGTCTGGAATCTACAAAATTATGTGTGCTACCAGAATCCAACAACACCTTCACTTCTATTCCTTTGAGTTTCCCAGTGACCTTCATTGTGTTAGAAGTAGGAACACTATTAGCTCCAAATAGTGCACACTCACTCAATTGTATGGATGCTAAAGCTGCTGGAGGATGAAGAGAGTCCATAATCTTACTTGCATTATCAGCATTTTCCTCCTCTGACACTTCCTCCACTATGTCTAGTACTAGAGCTTGATCATTTCCAAATTTAGATGCTCTTTCTTTACAGGTATGTCCTCTGAACCATTTTCCATTGCAATAGTAACACAAGTTATTCAAAGTTCTATCAGTTACTGCTGAGGGAGAAATTTTCTTATAGTCCAATCTAGGAACATTTTTTGCTGGATCTGTATTTGCTATGTTTGTCTCTTGATTATACATTTTGTATGTTGTTTTTGGTGTAAAAGAGTTTAAGGCTCTTAGTTTAGAGTCTAATTGGGATCCTATAGTAATAGCTTTTTATGAACTGTGACTGGTTTAAGTAATTGGACATCATATTTAAGCTCATCCTTGAGTCCACCAATGAAACAACTCTTTAGAGCTTCTTGAGGAATGCCTGTAGTTCTAATAGCAAATTTTCTAAAAGTTGAAACATAATCTTGGTAATTACATATCTGTCTTAGTTTGAAAAGAGAAGATGTGAAATCCACATAATCAGCTGGGCCAAATTCCTTACAAAGTTCCTTAACAAACTCATTCCATGGAGGATTAGACTGATCATACCCTTGCCAATAGAACCACTGTAATACATCACCCTCCAATTGGAAGGAAGTTGTGGTTACCTTCAGATCTGTTGGAACTTCATAGAACCTGAAATATTGTTCTACCTTGTAGATCCATAGCATTGGATCATCTCCCTTGCTGAACCTGGGCAGATCTACTCTCAGCTGTGGCATATTCCTTCCAGGCACATTATTAACATCTCTTCTTTGATTCCTGTGTTCATCTGGAGCCACTGTACTCTCCATTCCTTCTGGATTAGATTGATTCTCATTCCTAGCTTGAGTATGGATACAGTTAGCCCTGAATTCTTGCATGAAGTTATTCATCTGAACACTCATAGTACTGATTTGGTTGGACACATCATCCATTCTGTGAGTAAGTCCATCAACTCTACTAGTAACTCCATTGAGCCCTAGTGGTAGACCTGCAATTCTATCATTGATACTCATTACTTCACTATTGAACCCAACACATCTTTCTTCCAGATTTGAAATTCTAGAAGTGTGATTTGCCATTGTTAATAGTTAATCATTCACTCAAGATCTGTAGGCTCTGATACCAATTGATGAGACCTTAAATCTCAAGAATAGTTGTTAATGGAGTTGAAGGAAAATTGTATGGAAATGTATTGAGAGATTTGGAAACAGAGAAAAACAATTTTATTGATTGTAGAATAATATCCTTACAATTGGTTGTGGCTTCTTCTTTTATACCTATGAAGCTCATGTTTAACATGTGAATCCACACAAGAAAACAGACCAAGCCATTAGGCTAACTAACACTAACAAACTAAGCCTTTAGGCTAACTTCTACTAACAACGGCTAACTCTACCACTAACTAACGGCTAATTAGGATCATTAAATGCTTACCCAATCTTAACTAGGCATGTGTCTCTATTAGCGCTGAAAATTGCTAGTTGCACCCATCTCAACTTCATCGGCAACTCTGGAACTTGAGCACCCATTCTGCATCAGTCCTGGCACCCCAATATAGCCCACAAAACGTAACAACTTCAAAGAATCCCAAATTTTAGTCGTCAGTTTTCAGCATCAGCAGCAGCATCACCAGCTTCTTCTTCTACAGTAGATGCACCTATGAATGTTATAAACCCTAATAATGTTCGTAACGTAGCTGTGATTGCTCATGTTGATCATGGTAAAACAACGCTTATGGATAGACTTCTTAAACAATGCGGTGCTGATATTCCTCACGAACGTGCTTTTGATAATATTAGTCTAGAACGTGAACGTGGTATTACCATCTCTTCTAAGGTATTTTTCCATATAATTTCTCATTTTAATCACTAATAAGCAATTGGCTTATTCAATTTTTCTAAAGTTATGTTTTTTTTGCTTGTTTGATTAAAAAAAGGGTTTAGGGTCTAGGGTTTTCAATGTTTTGAGGAAAGATCAAAATTTTAATCTCATGAAATGTGTGCACTATATTTTTGTTGAAATTCTTCAGAGGTATTAAGTTTTCTGTGTTTTCATAAAGATTTAGCTCACATGTTCTAGCTATTTGTAATTGCTTCAGTTCACATATTTTTGCGTTTTTAGTGACTTTTAGATGAAATAAGTATTGTTTCAAGGTGGGTAAACTCCTGGATTCTGGAGAGTAAAAGGTTAAGGTAGTGGGTTTGAGAACATGTTCCTCTTTGCACTTTGGTCCACCATTAAAGAATGATCCTGGGTTTCGATATTAGAACTAGTTGGAATTTTTGTTTGATTTGAGCGTTTAGGTCTCGTAATGTCTGGAAAATAGACTCCTTTATATCTATCTGATAGATCAGTTTTCCACTTCCTATGAATTTGCGGTGTTGCACACTACAGACATACCTTTACAAAACTCCACAATTTATTAGAAATTTATGTTTGAGAGTTACATTTACATATTTTGCATTATCTGGACATGCTTTTAGGAGTAAGTGGCAAATAAAAATTATTAGAGGAGATTTCACCTCACCTATAAAGAAGTGTGTAAGCTTATCAATATGCTGTATTTAAAACTTTGAAGAGAAGGAGATAAGTACTATTCTTATGCTGGATTGGGTTCTTTAGACCAGAGATATTGATGTATCTTCTTATTTTTGCAGGTTACGTCCATTTCTTGGAAGGGAAATGAGGTCAACATGGTTGATACTCCTGGATATGCAGATTTTGGTGGTGAAGTATGTCATTCTTTTGCATTTCTTACTTTGGATATTCTCTGCTCTGCTCTCGGATCTGATTGCATTCTATTTAATGCAAGTGAGATTGATAAACTTGGTGCAACATTTTCATTGGGTATAGGTTGAACGGGTTGTTGGCATGGTTGAGGGAGCAATATTAGTGGTAGATGCCGGGGAAGGTCCCCCCTTGCACAAACGAAGTTTGTTCTTGCAAAAGCTCTAAAATATGGACTTCTCCCATTTCTCCTCCTGAACAAAGTAGATAGACCTTCAGGTACTACTTTCTTTTGATACTATTTTACTCTTCATATCTACATATTGGAAAGTTGAGCTCCTCTCTCCAGATGGATTATTCTTAAAGAATCCAATCAAGTTCACTGAAAAGATGCATATGTTATCATACTTGGAAAATCGATTTATCATCTTGTCTACCCATCCTGTTCATACTTGGTTAACTGTATATTTCTTCTTTTCATTTCATTTAGTGGTTGCTCCTTTTTCTTCTTGAAATCATGTACTAGTATGCTGTTATATCATCCACTGGTTTTCCATAATTTCTGACATTGTATGTTTTCGTCATTCTCTGTTTTCTTAGCCGTCTTTATGTTTGGTAAATTATATCGGTTTCTCTTCTTTTCCTATTTCTTTTTCAGTAATAAGGTACCCTTACATGCAATCGGGATATATGGAGAAACTTACTTTGGAATCAAACTAGGAATCTGCATTACATAGTTGTACCAACAATAGCTAACAATGCAGTTAATGCAAATATAATTGCTCAACTTCCTCATTTCAGATTTCATGTACTCTCGTACTGCTTAGGTGTTCTTGATTTTCGAATATGCAGTTACAGAGGAGAGGTGTGATGAAGTGGAGAGCCTGGTGTTTGATCTTTTTGCAAACCTTGGTGCTACCGGTAATGGAAGGACTGGAACTTGAAATATTTACCGTGTTTGAGTAGATTTTTATGCTTCTTTGTTATCGAATTAGAGTTTCAATTGAGTTGGAAATTTTTCTATCTTCTCATTGCACAGAGGAACAACTGGATTTCCCTGTTCTCTATGCTTCTGCTAAGCAAGGATGGGCTTCTTCCACATTCACCAAGGAGTCTGCAGCAGATTCAAAAAATATGTCACAATTGCTTGATGCCGTTGTGAAACATGTTCTTGCCCCAAAAGCAAACCTTGACACACCTTTCCAGATGCTGGTGGGTATTCCTATTTAGCTAGAATATCTTGGCATTCAATTCTTCCACGATCATTTAGTTGCATTACCGTGTAGTCGGTTTTCATTTTTCTCCGTGCCTGATCATATCATGTCTAGTTGCTATTTACTGAAAACAGCTGGTGCTTCGTTGAATACGAAACAAAGATTGCAAATAGTGTTAACTAGGTTTTCTAACTGAGTACTCTAGTAAAACAGCCTTGCCTTTGATTTGTCATAGGATTATCCCAAACTTTGCTGTCGTTCCCAGCAATCCAGGGACTCCAAACGACAGAAAGGGGGAGAGTTGTTGGGGCGCTGTTTTTATATTCTGTGGGTAATAAATTACAATTTAACATGACTTCTCAATATTATGTATTCTCATTACGATTGCAATATCCATTTGTTTCTATATTGCACTGGACATAATTCCCACCAATGCCTTTTCTTTAATCATTGGCATGGACATTCTTTATTTGCCTGCATCTGTTTAGAGGTATTGATTTCCATTGATGACGGGTCTTTGCTCTGATTTCCTTGTTCATTATCCATCTAGCTAGAGTATTTCCAGTTGCATCTTGTTTATCTCCCCAAAGCCTAATACCCAAACAATAAGATTGCACTTCTGTTACTATTTGTTTTCATCTTCTTAGCGAATTTTCTACCATCCTTCTGTGTTCACCTCATTATTCCATCAGAGAGACAATCAACAGAGAATAAAATTGCCAATAGTGGTTAAGCTGACCGCCTGTTCATTGTAGGTTTCCATGATGGAGAAAGACGATTATCTTGGCCGAATATTGACTGGGCGCATCACCTCAGGAGTCCTTCATGTCGGAGATAGAGTACATGGGCTTCGTATCACAGACTCCGGAGTTGAGAAATTTGAGGAAGGAAAAGTTTGCAATTGTTAAATATTGCTAGTTTGTGGTAGTCTTAAATACTCCTTTATCTGACCTTCTTTGAATATATATCTTTAAAGACAAAATTATCAGTACCTTTCTCGCTGACACTCACATAAAGAAACTGATTTATTAGGTAACAAAACTTATGAAGAAGAAAGGAACAGCCATGGTTTTAGTTGATGGTGCAGGGGCCGGTGACATAGTATCTATGACTGGGTTGGCAACTCCATCAATCGGCCACACAGTGGCAAGTTAGGAGGTTCGTTTTAAGCATGTTCACCACCTTTCTCTTACTTTCCTTTTATTTGTTTTTACACTTTTTGCTGATACGCTTCTTCGAGTTTTCGTATTATGAATATTGTTCCACCATGTCCGTATAATTTGGTTCTGTGCGAATTCTTTCAAAACATTTTTTTTTGATAAACTCTTGTTCCTCCCATTAGCTCATCAAACGTCCTCCCTGATGAACATATCATTAATGTGTATTACCTGCTTTTTAATTATAGATTTTTGTTTTTAGGATACTATCGACACAATATTTTAGTGTTGGAATTATCATTGCCATCTGGTTTCTTTCTAACACGTCTCATGGACAAATTCTCCAGGTTATGACTGCTCTACCTACTGTGGAGTTGGATCCCCCAACAATTTCCATGACTTTTGGAGTCAATGACTCACCTTTGGCAGGTCATGATGGCACGCATGTAAGAAATAACCTGTTCACTTTCCTTTGTTTTATGTTATAGATAGATTCTAAATTATTTTATTAATCTCTCATTTTATTCTCACATCATCTGTACATTCATATATTCTTACCTTTAGATCTTAATGTCCCAAACTTCATTTTTAAGCAGCATGAGCCAAATAATCTGCCAGGTTCGATGTCTGCTTACGTTCACAAAATCAGTTTGATTTTATGCAAATATTTATGTAAAAAAAAAAAAACCTTTTTATTATGAGGCAATGCAGACATCACTTACTATCTCCCGTGTTTAGTTCCTACAATATTGTTCACTAATGGTTATCTTACCTTCTTGATAACCTATTTTGGGGTCTTATGCTTTGGCCTTTGTGTTTAGGTTTATCTGTCAATAACCACTGTTAGTTTTTAAATGTCTTTCATTATATGGTTTTCATGTATTATTCACTAATATCCATAAATTTACAGTTAACTGGAGGGAAAATTGGTGACCGTCTCATGGCAGAAGCAGAGATAAATCTTGCCATCAATGTTCTTCCAGCATTGGGAGAGTCATATGAAGTGCAAGGAAGGGGTGAACTTCAGCTAGGTCTCTTCTCATTCCTTCGACCTTGTAGTTAGTCCCAGCATCTCCAGCTTTTCTAGAGGCCGTCTTTTAGCTACTCGCACTTAAATTTATAAACTGCTCCATTTCTTTCCTAAGCTTAGATTCTTTCTAACCATACTAATTATATATTTTTAAACATAGGTATATTAATTGAGAATATGAGGCGAGAAGGTTTTGAGCTCTCTGTTTCACCGCCTAAAGTATGTGAGTTCTATAACGTAGAACATGTTTGTCGACGGATGTAAATGCTGTATAAACTGTTAACGTTTTCCATGTCGTTTGGTATAGCTACATTTATACCTGGTGGACTTTCATTTGCATGATCATTCTAAGTGGATTCTGTTGGTCCTAATTTAGCTTTTGTTCTTTAAAATTAGGTATAAAACTGAGAATGGTCAGAGGCTTGAGCCACTAGAAGAAGTCACAATTGAGGTATGGGCATCCAGTTGACTTATATTTTGTCTTCCTTAACATGCATGCAGATCTCTGAATCCACTCTTATATTCAGATAAACGAAGAACATGTTGGTCTTGTTATTGAAGCTTTATCACATAGACGTGCTGAGGTTCTTGACATGGGTCCAGTCCCGGGACATGTTGGCAGGACTAGAATGTCGTTGACATGTCCATCAAGGTTTGTGACTTGTTATATTTGTTCTGTCTCCTTTGACTTAGACCTTATCTTGCGCTTTCCCATTCTATGTAATTAGGTTATATTGGCTCATTTCATGGGGAATAAATGCACTCATGAAAAGATATGGACATAGAAATCATATGTTTATTGTGGACAAGTGATCTTCTTTCTTCAAATTACGTAGCAACCTCTTTAAATTCATAAGAAAAACTTTCAGAATTAAGCAAAACTGCAAAGAAATTGTACTTTATGGATAATGGTACAATAATGTGATTTATAAATACTACCTCCATTTCTGGAAAAGAGTTACTATCACTTTTTCATTTTAGTCTATTTTTAGACTAAAATGAAAAAGTGATAGTAACTCTTTTCTAGAAACGGAGGGAGTATAACTTACCAAATGGAGCAGAATTATTTGCATCAATGGTGATATCATCACTTCATTTATTTTTTGAGGTAATCAAATTTTCTTTCATAAATAAGCAGGGGCCTGGTTGGCTATAGGAGTGTGTTTAGTGGATTTATGCATCGAGCTTTTCTTGGTATGCTTAATTTTCTTAAACTATCCTGTATACGATGAATCTTCGCATAGGCCTTAGTTATTTTCAACATACACATTGTTTTGGTCTTTAATGAATTACCAATTGCTGTTTTAATGTTTTCTCAGCATATGAAAAGTATCGCGGTGCACTGGGAAACGTCAGGAAAGGAGTATTGGTATGTTGAACCTTATATTTGGTCTTATAATCTCTTATAAGTTTTCAGATGTGCCAGATTAAATTAATATTTTAATAGTCTGCTGGGTTCCGAAGTTGGAAATTAGAAACACTGAATGGAGATTCTTGCAACAAATATGCAAAATAATTTGTTTTGACTGGTTATCCTTGAAGCTAATATAGGAAGTTGCGCTCTTGCACTTCCCCCCCATTGTATCATACATGTCCAAGCTTAATGTATTGCGTTTTACAGGTGTCAATGGGATATGGACCCGTCACAGCTCATGCACTCATGAGTGTGGAAGCTCGTGGAACTCTGTTTGTAAACCCTGGCATGGATGCATATGATGGCATGATTGTTGGAGAACACTCGAGAGACACAGATCTTGATGTAAGTAACTATAATTCTCTATATAGGTTAGTGATTATGTGTGAGAAAATAAAATAAGACAAGCAATACTTTACTAACCATAGAAGTGATTACCGTGCAAAAGGTCAATCCTGTCCGAGCGAAAGAGTTAAGTAACATTCACTCTGCTGGGAAGGATGAGAATGTGAAGCTGTCTCCACCACGTCTGGTACGTTTTCTTTAAACAAAAGACCACTGTTTCTTTGTTTATCAAGTCGGTCACTTTAGTCTCTACATAGATGTACTCTTTTTGTTTATGTACGATTCCCTGAAACAACAATTCTACTTTGTATGCCGTTACAATTCATCTGTCAATGATTTGATGTGCATTAAGATTGAGAACCTTAATTGCAGATGACCCTTGAAGAAGCAATTGGTTATGTTGCGGCTGATGAGCTCATTGAGGTTAGATTTCTTCTTTAATATTTGAATTTTTGGATGTTAAATTTTATTATAAAATCCCAATGTAAATTGTAAAGCATATATCTGATGTGATTTGTGTTAGGATCGATGCTATAAAGAAAACAAAACGAAAGACAAAGACACACAAGATTTACTTGGTTCACCCAAATTAGGCTACGTCCAAGGAGTGGCTGCTGTTTCACTATGATCACAAAATAGTGTTCCAAAGGAATACAACGATGATACGATAATACTAAGATACAAATCCTAGATAGGGCAACTCTCTATATATAGAGACTACTGAAAATTTTGGGCCGGGCCGCTGCCCCAGACCTCATGGAGGATTGTTTATGGAACGGGCCGTCACTCAGATCGGGTCTAGTGCGAAACTGGGTCGTGCACTGCCAGGTTCCACACAAACATAACAATTTGTGGTGGTCTGCAGGTGATACCTAAAGCAATTAGATTGAGGAAGAGATACTTAGATGCCAACAAATATAAAAATAATGAGGAATAGGACCAAAGAGTTTTGATCGAGACTGCAGTTAATCCTGAGTTATGTTTTGGTATGTGAATGCCCTCATTACTTCTTTGTGCCAATTTCATATTTATTCCCACTTCACTTGGCTATTGGTTATAGTTGTAACATGTATACAAAAGTTTTGACATTCTTTACTGTACGTCAAAGACATAAATTAGAAAAGCACAAAATTGTGTTGTATTGGAAGAGTACAATAATGATAGTGAAGCTGAGTTTTGATGTTTTATAGAACAAATAAACACAATAAAACGAGAGTAATCATTCTTGCTAGATTATATAATCTATATACAGATCTTTTTATTGAAAGGAGACATTATGTTTAGTACAATTTTGGGTTCCTTGAATTTAGATGGGTAAAAAGGAAACCTCTATGTGCCAGTGACACTGGTTTGACTGACTATGTCGTATGGAAACGTCAAATACTGAAAATTGCATTGAGAAATCAATAGATGCATGTTTATGTCACCTAGTTGCAACAACCTGTCGTTTAAGATCAGACCTGTTACAAAAGTCATTGAAGTTTTTGTGTGGGCCTTTTACCGTTCAAAATTATGAACTAAAAAAATCTGAGTCAACTCAAAGTCTGTGCAACTGGCTTGGTTATATGGTGAGTCCACCACATCTGTATCACTTAAGGTATTGTGCACAAAAGATAATTGGATATCTTTGGTACCAGCTTGGTTATACGGCGAGTCAACTACATCTATGTCACTTGAGGTATTATGAATCTATGATTATTAGATCTCTTCGGTACACCAGGATATGATGAAACATTCTTAGGATCAGTCTTTTGGAACTTTTGTATTCCTATGTAACTCGAGTCTGTTTTCTTCTATTAGTTTTTGTTTTTTAAATTATAGGATTAGGTAATAAGAAGTTAATCTAAAGTCCCAAAGTGACAGACTAATCTTATTAGGAAACATGTTTAGAATTGGCCAGCTACCGTGTCTAGTGTTTAGACTAGATGCTGAGAAACATTGGTGACATTATGCTATAATCTGATTGCATGAAATGTTTGTCCTTTGTCCAGTGTGCTTGAAAAGACACGTTGTGGGATTCGTTTTTCAGGTCTTCTTTGTAGATTAAGACACTAAGATTACCTCTACACTATAGATTGTTTGCATTAAGTTCCCATTATTTTAGTGTTGAAGTTTAAAGGAATAATACTAATTAGTGTTTTCTAAAAAAAAGTGATGGGTTTAAATTACAAAAGACTATCCAAATAATTCTAATCCTCTTCATATTCTGCGATAAAACAAAAAAAGAACAGCAACTTAGTATCTTTTTCGTTTATAGTATTTGAAGTTAGTTGGATTTGACAAAATTTATACTAAGTGGCTGCATCCTGCTGCATGTGAAGCCTAACTTGTTTTTACGAATTACATTTAAGGAAGCATGTTGCGGTATTAAATAGGATGCACGTTTGCATTTAACTCAACAGGAAAAATGTTGTAAGCGTATTTCAAGCTACCAAGAACACACATACCTACCACTCAACATGTATTTGCACAAAATGTGAAGTCACATTTATTGTAATCCATGTGCCTTATTAAATCATACTAACTATAATACTTTACCCCTTATCTAGGGTTTCTTTCTTTAAATTTCATGTCATATTCAACTATTCAAGGAGTGTTGCAGTAGTATTGAATATCATTATTGAAACGATATTAGGCAAAAGAGTTGAAATTTGTTTGAAGGCTGTTTGAAGGTTATGTTGCCATTCATACATACAAAAAGTCTAGAAAGACAAAACCAAAGTTAACCTTTTCTTTAGGGACAAGTTATATGGTGGAGTTTTCCCACCAAACTGGTGAAAATTCTGCCTCACTCCATACACTAGTAAACTGTTTACTGGTTGGGCGAATTTTCACCCTACGGTTGCACAGTCTACAGGATCATTATACAGTCAGATTCTAAGGCTATTATTCATGACTTCATGAGAGGGAAGTTACCTTGGATTTTCTGGCCTAGGTGGAGTTTCATTTGTCAGTCTCTCCTGCAGATTCAATTTAAACACAGCTTTAAAAAGACCAATTTCTCAGCAAATTGTCTTGCTATAAAAAGGTGCTACTCTTGGCAGAGGGAATGTGTTAAGATTTAACAATAGACCTAGTTTTGTAGCGCGACTGGAAGTGCCGGATGTTTGGTTGTTGATTTATTAATATAATTGTTTTTGCCTAGAAATTAAACCTAGCCTTTTTGAGGGCTACTCAAAAAGATTTTGGGGCTATTAATTTAGTCCCATCCAATGAAAATGGCTGTGGGTATTTAAAAAAAAAATATGTCTATACTATCCTTTACCTTTACAGTAAGCTTAAACCTATATCCTTTATTTTCATAATCACTTTAAATACTCCTTTTCTCTTTCTCTATATCTACCGATTAAATTTTTTGTTCCATCGTTTTCATTTTGATTGAAATCAAACATCATCGACCAAACAAACTTTAGGATTAATTGTTTGAACTTAAAATCAAAATTCATTAACCTTAAAGTTGAAACTTAGAACATCAAAACAAATTCGAGTTAAACAAACAAAACGGAGAAATGATAGTAGTTGTGTCCAAACTTAGATTTTATTGCTTGAAATCAAAAAATTGATCGAAAGTTTTTCTAGGATTTACAGTTGCAGAAACATAATCGGTAGGTAAAATTGATCGTTATCTACCGATTATTTTTGTGTCAACAAATTCAATTTTTTTGTACTAAAAGTTAAACATAATCGGTAGATAACATGAACCCGTGTCTACCGATTGTGAAAGCATAAAAATTCGAAATTTGATAAGTTTTGCAAAGATTGTACTTGGGGCTACTTTCACAATCGGTAGATAATGAACATCATGAAACTACCGATTGTGAAAGTAGAAAAATTCGAAATTTAATTAATTTTGCTAAATTTCAATTGGGGGTTACTATCACAATCGGTGGATAATGAAAATCACGAACAACCGATTGTGAAAGTAGAGAAATTCGAAGTTTTATTAGTTTGAAAATAAAATAAATTTGAGGCAACTATCACAATCGGTAGATAACAAACATCAGGAAAATACGGATTGTGAAAGTAGAGAAATTTGACATTTTATTAGTTTAGAATTTTTTTGGGCAACTATCACAATCGGTAGATAATGAAAATCTTGAAACTACCGATTTTGAAAGTAGAGAAATTCGAAGTTTTACTAGTTTTGAAAAAAATAAATTGGGGCAACTATCACAATCGGTAGATAATGAACATCATGAAACTACCGATTTTGAAAGTAGAGAGATTCAAAGTTTTACTAGTTTTGAAAGAAAATTAAGTTTGGGGTGACTATCACAATCAGTAGATAATGAACATCACGAAACTATCGACTGTGCTTAATTTACATGTTTAGAGTGTCAAATACATACTTGTTATAGCTATAATTCTTTCATATTACTTGTTATTACGTTTGTTTTCTATCTTACGTATTATATCAGGTGAATCATCCGAGAATGAGCTACAAAGTGCTAAAAGAGCAAGGAAGTGAAGTGTTATTGATGAAGAAGAGCCAAAGACTAAATTCAACTCATTCATATCCAGTAGTTCTTATGATCATAATTTAGAGAATTCAAATACAAAGTGAAAACAAAAAGAATGAGGTCATTCCGAGTTCGGACGAAGAGGTTGTGAGAAAAACAACCAAAATAAATAGCGAAACACACAACAAACAATCGGTAGATAATGGAAAACGAGACTACCGATTATAGGAAGTTTCAGACACGGGTATCGAGCCTACGATAATGGGCACTTTTGGGTACAAAAAACTTGAGTTTTTGGGACCTTACAATCGGGAGAAAGATGAGGAACGAGACTACCGATTATGGCAAGTTTGGGTACATAAACTTGAGTTTTTGGGACATTACAATTGGGAGAAAGATGAAGAATGAAACTACCAATTGTGAAAGTAGAGAAATTCAAAATTTTATTAGTTTTGGGAATAAATAAATTTGGGGCAATTATCACAATAGGTAGATAATGAACATCACGAAATTACCGATTATGAAAGTAAAGAAATTGAAAGTTTTATTAGTCTTGAAAAAATTAAATTTGGGACAACTATCACAATCGGTAGATAATGAAAATCACAAAACTACCGATTGTGCTTTTATTTTGGAACAAAAGAGTATAATTGGCAGATAACATACTCTATTATCTACCGATTCTAGGACAATAATGGCGATGAATGATTCTAGGACAATAATGGCGCTGAATGCATTCAATCGTCATCTCTAATCGTTATCGAACCTTCAACATGATATTCAAAATGATGTTTTCCACCTTCTTCTTCATACTCATCCATTTTTGTTATTGATTTTTAGGTAAACCTAGTTTTTCCAAACTTCTTATTCTCTAACACACTCTCTATTTTTTTTTAAAAACTATAATTCAAATAATTTTTTCTAACATTAACATAATCAAAATTAAGTAACTAATTACGTAAAGATAGATTAGCCCTTATAAAAAATATATGTATAAGGAGTGTGTTGATGTTACTTCGTAGTGATTCTATTTTGTTTTATTACTCGTACTAATTTTTTTTGTATCGTACTAAAAAACGTTAGAAAAACAAAAAGGGTGAGTGAAACTTTTCTCTCAAACTGATAAAGCAGTATTGCTTAGAAAAAGATTGTACTCTTTTCCTGGAATCCACAATTTCCACCTCAAATCCTCTACTATTGCCCATTTGGTGGATTTCTCAATTAAATTCGTCTTTTAGAGCTTATCCTGAAAACTAAGTGGGAAAGTGTGTGCTATGAAAGCATCGCTCAGTTACCATGTTGTGTTTTATCCGGCATAGCCTTGACAACACACAAAAAATAAAAATAAATAAATGACCTGCTGTGTATTTTAGGTTGGCTACCTATCTTATTGATTTTGGTCTTAACAAAATATACACAACGGAGTTCCATTGTCAATGGATTTAAAAACTTAGTTAAAAGATGATTGATGATGGCGGCTGAACAATAGTCTTGTCTCCATGAGGGTTTTAAGTTAGATATCCAAATATTTGATAGGTTGTATGTTGCTGGTCGAACCACTTCTATCGTACACCAACTTATACACCAATAGGGGAAGTGGGAAGTGGGAAGTGGGAAGTGATTAGTCATGATCTGAATGCCTAAATATTGGTGGATTCAGGTGTTTTAACTTTGATGACACGTAGGCTTGGTGTATAGGTTTGGAGGAAGGGATTTGGTTGCTGGTGGGGTGGAAAATTATGTAGTCTGTCAAATTAGAGGAACCGTGTGAGCATTAGTAAACAGTAGGAGATGCACACTTTCTGGAGGAAGTGTGTGTGTGAATCATACTGATCGATCCACATGAACGAATAAGTGAAAAATGAAACCAAACTGTTTTTTTTTTCTTTTCTTGTAGCTACTAGCTTCTACGAAACCGTACGTGGGGGGGTCAACATCTTGTTCTGGAGACTTTCTGATGTGATCGTATTTCTCACTTTCTTTCCGTCTCTCTCTCTCTCTCCCCTCCATTTTCTGAGTTCTGCACTTCTGCTTCTGACTCCACCCTTCCTTGTCACTCTCTCCCTCTCTAGAATCATGAAGAGAGATCAAGATAGAGAAAGACATTGTCATATTCTTTGAAGAGTAAGATGCAAAAGTAAGCAAAAAACAGATGAGTGAATCTCAATTTAAAGCATCCATTCATTCAATAGACTGGTTAGGATTGTTTTTAGTTTTATTTTAAAGACAGAGTTTGTGTGACTGCAAATGTTCACTAAGAGTTTAAGAGTGTCAGAGGAAGTGATGAGGGTTGCGAGAAAGAAGCTGTACATGCTAAGAAGAGCGTGCCTTCATTTTTACATGAGTCATTACGAATTTGTTACAAAACAAATGAAAGAAAGAAAGAAAGAAAATTTTGTTTTATATGGGTGAAAACAATTATTTCCGTGGTTCTGAATCTAACCTTAATAATTGAAAGTATATAGATTTTGGGCAGGTGTCGCTCGTGGTCAATGAGTGCTGACTGCTGAGATAACAAGTAAAAGTTTGCCTGGAAAAGTGAATTACTTAAAAAAGGGTAGGGATCGTGGTTTGCCCTACCTGGTATAAATATGGTACTATTAGCCCTCAATTTTTATTCCAAGAAAAAACGAGGGAAAAACTTCATATATTAACTTGAATGTCACTCACCACTATAGGAAGAGGGAGAGCTTAGGTTACATAAGATTTACAGAAATCAGAGTTAAAGAAGTTTAGGAGTTTTCCCAGAGTTTCTGGTTTCCATATATCTCTATTTGAGAATCTACATTACAAACCACCGAAACATTTGCATCCCAAATGATGTCCATTCTGTTAACTGAGGGCTGAGATTTTAAAATTGATCAACATTCTTAATTATATCCCCAAAATCATAACTCATGGTGTATCTATGTTCCCTTATTTTTGCACTCATTCTTTTGGGCAGCATTAGAGTAGCTTCTGAGTCGTTTTGGAAGATAAATTAAGTTGTGCCCACTTCATCCCGTTGTCCACTAGAAAGCAGCTTTGCCCCCGTCACTTCTAGTTCCTCTCGAGTTGTATAGTTCCCATGAGTTCCCCTTGCTTCAATTGTGTTCCCTGCGTACTCAACCAAAGTTAGTCCAATACCTACACTATTAATCCTCATTGATACGAATACGATATAACAGTATCAATGATATTGAGTAAAACTAACAGTTATTGACCGCTATAGCCAAAACTAAAGTCATGTCTAGTCAAGGTTTGTCTAGTTTTAACATATTGAATTTGTATATATTAGTTGTTTAAATATATTTTCATGTATAATTGATAAGTTAAATAAAAAAAAAAAAAAAAAAAACACTAAATAAAACTAATTAAAACTATCAAATCCGAAGGACATTGTAATTTAAAAATATCACTACACTAGATTGGGCTGAACATATTCATTGATAGAAAAAACCAAACATAAATGTTGGAAACAAATAAAAATTCATATTTTTATAAATTGGTAGGAAAATATGCAAGCCCTATTATTTACATGTCATTTCTATATCAGAACTATCGGTGTCGAGTTATATCTATATTTTGATCGGACAATAATATAAAAATGATGCAGTTTGTATCAGCCAATACAAAACTGATACCTGGAGATATTAATAAACTAAAAACCTTGAATCATTATCAACAAATACATACTGAATGACCATGATAAGAATTGTTTATATGGATCAAGTCCCAACCGGTGAAATGATCATTAAAATGTTTATGTACCTATCCAAAACATATGAATAATAATTTTTAAAATGTTTTAAAGCACTTAGGCCAAAGATGGATACAAAAATTTGGGGAGTGGTAAAAAACTGCAACCAATCCAGTAGGCACTGGATCATACATATATTCACACTACACGGATGGAATTTTGATGCAGTTACCTGTGAGATTATATTTTGAGGGGATTGGGTGTTTAATAAAAAGCAGTACCTGTCATTTGACACATTTTATAAGGAAAATAACAACAACCATATAATGAGCCTCATTGACATATCACTTCACAATGTCGCGCAGGAGATAAAAAGAAGAGACAATGCTATAGAATGTCCCATTATCAGTGTACCACTTATGAATTATCAACTCCATCAAATGTCATGGGATGGTCGTATAACCATAACTATATATGGAGACAAGATGGATGTTTTATCAGTCTGTTTTACCTATTCAAACACTTCATATCCCATGCTTTTTGTATACTATTATCGAGAACTTACGTAGTTATTTCATTAAAGTAGCTATAACCTATATATACATATATCAGTAAATATCTTTTTGATGGATTAGATAGTTATTTTTTTATTTGAATGGATTGGATAGTTAAAAAGCTTTATACTGTCAATGTTACTGATAGATTTGGTGGTTTACAATCATTTGATAGATCCAATCGACGCATCAATATATCCCACCCTACTACTTGCACTACCCCTCCATAGTCCTTTGTAGCTTTAGGTTTAGGAAATGCATAGAATTACATATACTCCATGTGAGGATTGCTTAAAGCCTTAAATTACAATATCCAAATGATCTCTCTTTACACCTAAGTAAACTATTCCGACACGTGTCGTAAACCCACGGTCACTTGCACAAAAACTAAATGTCCTCCTGTTCGAATTCTAAAATCACAAAACTTGGAAGAACGAATGATCTAAGACTTGTGAGACAGAGAGAAAGAAAGAAGTAGCAATAAAGGAGTCGCAGGAGATGGGGTGGACAAAGTGAATTTAAAGAATTGAGTGACCGGTGAGATTGCACACACGAGACTAGGGCTTTGAGTTTTGCATGTCGGATTTGCACCGACACCACGTAGCTTCAACATTAATCCCAATCTCCACCCTCTCTCTCTGCTTGCATGGGAAGTTGTAGAACCATTTTCGTTGCATGAGAGAAATTCTAGAGAGAGAAGACATTGTATTTGCAGCTAGCTGCTTTGGTCATCTCCAACTCCATGAATACAACACTTCAAAGTGACAAAGTCAGGGTGAAACAAAACAGCCCCACTGTCAAAACTGATGGGCAAGCACCTTCTTCAAACATCTCATTTTCTTTTGTGAAAAATAAAATTCTCTTATTTATAAAGGGGCCTTATAAATAATGTACTAGTCCTATTAGGGTTTGTCTTAGTGTACTGACTGAATAAAGTTTGTAAGGTGAAGTAAATATTTGTTACACATTATTCACTAAATTCCATACCTATAACTCTCACTCTAGGCCTTTCAGTTTCTTTTTTTAGATTTCTGCTTCCATAAATTTCTTCTCAAGTTCAAGTACTAAAATCTCAGACCCATTTTCATGTATGTATTGAAACAAAAAGAATCTTATTTATTTAGACAACTTTTTCATAAATATGTAATGTTGAACACTTTTGTGCATAAAAAATCATCTTGTTCCCTTTTTTATTTACTTTTTTTGGTACAACATATTATTGTCCAGTACTTAGTCTAGTACTGCTACAACTTAGACGGAGAGGATTAACAATAGAGTGTTAACCAACACTTAGGCTTAGCTAATGCAGCACTCAGTAAACATTTCTCTCTCAACCACTGTTTTCTTTCTTAAACATATAGCAGCAGTAGTATAACAACAAATAGATAATTAAATTAAACATCATCCATGAATCGAAAATTTAAAAACAGAATTTATGAAACTGTAGCACATTTCATTATTCTTAGGTATTGTACACTTTGGGAAAGACCTTGATTATGAGAGGCTAAAAACATCCTTCTCATCCCAACCATTATTCTTTCTGATAACAAAAAAATGACCGATAAGTCTTAATTATTCATTCAAACACTTCATTTTTAGTTAAGTATTTGGCTAATTAGTTCTTACTTTGGGTTTTTTAACTTTTCTCCACAGGATTGGGATGAAAAAATTATGTTTGAGTATTGGAGAAAAGAACCCTCGAGTCAATCCAATACACAATTAAACTCCCATGCCTAAAATAACCCAAAAATTGCAATTACTGCACACTAGTACACCACCACTTTCAACTCAAACCCTAACTTACTCTTGACTTTGAAAGCACTGTTGACTAATCTATACTACTACACCCCCTATTTATTCCTGCAACCACCTCTACCATTAGAATAATCTTTCTAGCACTTAATAGCTCCCATCACCCTATAGCTCCCATTAATACTCTCTGCAAATAAAAACCAAATGAGAAGAGAAAACGAAACCTCTCTATAGAAAATAGATATAAATTCACAAAATAATCAAAACAGCCCATCCTTTTAAGAGCTTTTTTCTCTGCACAGCACACTTCACATCTCTCTATCTCTCTCTGTAGTGAATCTATTTTTCTATGATGATTATGATGATAGGATTCTAATAAAACACAAACATGACTTGTTTTCGATGGGTTTCAAACTTGGCATGCAGGGTAATTAGCTTGTACTATGAGTAATGGGCTAAAGTGTTTATGATTTAATGCTAAAGTGTAAGGAATTCAATACTCCATATGCATGATGATACACTTTTCTTTTTCATTTCTATATCATCAATATATATTTTTCTTCATCATCATCATGTTCTCTCCTCTTCTCAGATGAGATCTTTGTTGCACCGTAGTGGGATTTATTTATAATTTTATCTTATCTGTTGGTCTAATTTCTTTGGGAGATGGGAATGACTGTTTTATTAATATATTCAATTGAACTGAACAAACATGTACAGGGGTAGGTGAGAAGGCTGGCTATAAGAAGAGAGAAGAAGTGTTCTGTCTGCTACCTTGAGGTTTCAGAGGCAAACCCTATATGCTTATCTTCATCTGATTATTGGCTTACTAGCTTGCTTCTGATAACTAGAACAATCAAAAGCAAATCACACATTTTGTTTGGTTCACTCTTCTCCTTCTCTCAAATCTATAAATTAAACCTTCTTTAAATATTACATCAGTATCTTTTCTTCGTTATGGCATCATCTAACAGACACTGGCCAAGTATGTTTAAATCCAAGCCTTGTGATTCTCATCCTCAGTGGCAACATGAAATCAATCCATCAACTGTTATGTCATCCTTCCAGAGACCTTCATACACCCCATCAGGTGGAATTCGCTTGCTTAGAGTTTCTCGTGATATTTTATGTTATATTCGTAACTTTCAATACATATAAACCCTAGTTAACTAGGGATCAATTTTGGAAGGAAGTAGTCTTTTTTCTTTTACTAAAGCCTCTTTAGATTATATTTACTCCCACTTTTACTTTACCACATATATGTTTATGTTAGTTTGTGTGTGAGGGAGGAACTCCTAGTTATGAATTTGGTGCTTGAGCTCTAAGGGAATCAATTAACTAATACTAGTTTGGTTTTGTAGTTCCTGCAGGAAATGAAGAGAGAACTCTCGAGCCGAAGCCTCGTTGGAACCCTAAACCGGAGCAAATACGCATACTTGAAGCCATATTCAACGCTGGAATGGTTAATCCACCAAGAGATGAGATTAGAAAAATCAGAGCTCAGTTACAAGAATATGGCCAAGTTGGTGATGCTAATGTGTTTTACTGGTTCCAAAATAGAAAATCCAGAAGCAAACACAAACAAAGACACAGTACAAAATCATCGTCAATTAATAATATTTATCATCAATCCTCACCTAAAACCCTAACTGCACCTTCTTCTTCCTCGTCCTCTTCTTCCGAGAAAGCTTCTCCGAAGAAAACTGACTGTAACAAGAAAAACACTGCTGCGATGGGTACTACAGGTGTTAATTTGATGGATGCTTTGAGTTCTCCAACAGATTCTGTTAATCAAACATATTTTCAAACTACTCAAGGAGAATTAATATCGTCATCTCCTGATCCGTTCTTTTTCTCCGCACCAATGCCGGTGCAACAGTCCGGTATTAGTAGCACTGGTTTTACTCAAGGGTTTTGTTTTTCGGAATTATCGAATGTTATTCAATATCCTAATCCTAATCATCACCAAGGAATTGGACATTGTTCTAGTCTTTTACTTGGTGAACTGTTGAATCATGGATCAACTCTAAAGAAAGACGAAGCAGCTGACAAAACAAAAGAATGGCAAAAGTTGAGCTACACTACTACTAGTATCACTTCAACTAATACTATTCCTTCCACCGTTGTTGACACCATACCGTCTTCTACAATTACATCAACTACAACTGGTTCTACTTTGATCCATGGTGTACAAGGTATTTGGCTTATTTTATTTGCTCCTACTTTTTCAATTATTTTCATCTACATTTATCTTTTCATCATGAATCAATGGTAATTGCCTATAGAAAATTCTATGTATCACCTGTCTGAAAAGTTAATCCATTAGTTGCTATTCAAAGACTGATATGATATAAACAACACGTACTAAGAATGCTTGGCAAAGTTTCACTTCTTGATGTACTAGGGTAGACATAATTTTGGATCACTTAAAACGTGATTAAAATGAAATTGAAAATACTTATGTATGATTATGGTTGTGAGTTTTGATAAGGTTTGTTATATGGATATGTACATACAATTCTTTGGTTAAGATTAATTTAAGGAAACGTTACAATTGAAAAGCAATATTTATTATATTCCGTATAGTAGACACTGTACGTGTGTTGCTACGAATACTTGCATGGCTACAATTCTTGACTAAGATAATTTCATACAAGTTTCACTTGGATTGTATACAACGTAATCACATTGAAACTGATTCCTTTTTTTTCTTACGTGTGAATTTTGTCTAGGAGAAGGAGGAGTTGGCGAGTCAGGTGATATAAGTCCGTGTATTGTGGCGAAATCGACGGTATTCATAAATGACATTGAGTTCGAGGTTTCAATGGGCCCACTTAATGTTAGACAAGCATTTGGTTATGACGCTGTTCTAATCCATTCCTCGGGTCAGCCTGTTTTCACTAATGAATGGGGTTTCACCCTTCAATCTCTTCAACCCGGCGCTTCCTATTATCTGGTGCGCATTTTTTCATGAATACCAGCTCATATGAAAACCGAACACCATAAACATAAGGTTTTTATTTCTGTGACCTAGCTAGTTTATCATTACTCATTAAACAAGAGATTCAGCGTTTGCATCCATGCAGTGAATAGTAGGTAATGGACCATGTGTCATGGTTAATTTTTTCTTGATTTGGTAACTTTTATTGGTCTTAGATCTAGTATACTTGCATTACAAGTGGTTCGAATTCGATCCGGTGTTGTTTATATACAAGTTAGTATGCATGCAAAGTCAAAATAAAAGTTATGCTATGATTATTTTTCTTTTCACTGTGCTAATGTGTCTTTTGTACTAATTGGATTTAATTTGGGAATAATTACAGATGTAAAAGAATTTGATCGCCTGAGGTGAGTGTGAGATTCAAACTTGAAACGATGGTTGTCTCGACCTGTAACATTTGCACGCATGTGTTGGTTGATCGTGATGATGTTGGTGTAGTTTTATCTTTTGCCTTTTATGTCGTGTTTCTTAACTATAATTAGTTCTAGTTTAATTAAGGTTTTCAAGGAAAAGTCTGTTTTAGGATATATCTGGAAGAATTTAATAGCAAAATTGCATCTGCAATGAACTACTGTTATTTGTTAAGTGGATCATACATTTACCTTTATATTAATTAAGCCCTACTATAATGGAAGAAATGGGAAATTATAACTTGTTTCGTTTCTTCATTGTTAAATTGAATTTGATATTATTTGGTGTTATTATATATGCACCATTACGTGATTGCTGATGCATGGAGTGGGAAAGTGTACTACTGAACTGCAGATGTTTACACTCCATTTTTAAAGCATGCTTAAACACTAAAATGCAATTATTGTGTTTTTTTTTGTTTTTTTTGTTTGATTGATATTAAATTGAGCAGACTTGAACATATACTAATGTAATAAGAGAAAGGAAAAACGAAAACACCGAATATTTAGGAGGGCAAAATTCAAGAATATTTGGAGGCGAACTGCTAAGTTGATCAATAATTCTGGTCTCAATTTGCAGGGTAGCTAATGATATAATGACCATAAACTTATACATTAATTTGAAGCTCTTTGTTTGAATGATCAACCATACAAAACCAAATTTATTCTTTAAGTCACCTAGTTTCATGAATTGTTATTCTACCGAAAATAATTAGTCGAATGTCCTTCTAACAGAACAGTAATGTCACCGATCTGAATTCAAGACTCTTCGGCATCACATTTATACTTACCCTTTATGAAAATAAGTAAGGGTCCTCCAGGCTCCAGGTATTCATAGTTATATGGAGGGAAGAAAAAAGGTATTCGTAGTTATAGAATAGTGTTTCAAGTTTGAAGGGAAAAATTCATTGGTGAAGGCAACAATGTATTCCCATAGACGACGTGCCACTGTCACATTAACCATTGAAAGAATAATAAATAGTAGTATCTGTCTGGCCATGGAAATGATAGGAACTATAAGAAGATGTGCCGACACGAAGCACGTAAAACCGGTAATCTTATTCTAAATATCAAGCTGATTCTAAGTAGACGCTCTTCTTCCTTGGCTTCCTGAAGAAGGGCTTCATTAGGATTCGGAACTTGCTGTAATTCTTCCTGTATCGCTTCCATTCGGGCATCAGGTCCGCTAAGCTAAGGGGTATGCCCTCTAAATTCGGCTCAGGTGGAACAGTCCCACTTGCGCTTGAAGCTACCACAAGAAAGAAGGCACCAGCGTCTGATCTCTAGCTATTTAGGCTAATGGGGTTAGTTCTATCGTATGAGATGAGGACTTGGATGCAGCAAGCTATGAGAACAAGGCCTTGAATCCCTTCCATCATTGTCGATCTCTAGCTATTTCATAGTATATTAATTCATCTATGATGTTCGTATTTGTACGTGCCTGTAGAATAATTATGAGCTAACAATCCAGGTTAACTTATGAGCTAACAATCCAGGTTAACCTAATGACTTAGATAATTATTACTACAAAGAATCATCTGTTGTAGATCAAACATATATACATGGGTAGATATGGGTTGAGTGTGCATAGATTTAAGTAGTGACGCACTGACGTAAACAGTACATACATAGTACGGCGAAAAGTTTCTCTAGATATTGGTGGTGTTGATGATGACTTGATATGTATCTAATTAATTAAGCTATAATGATGATACGTCCGGTAATCTATTATATTCATTAGCTCTTCCTCTCTCATAATATGGATCCATCTATCTGTCATTTTAATTGGTCATCTCTCTTGTCCCATTTAGCTCCTACATTTATAACATCTAACCAAATTTGATATGGTTTAGTAATGGGTAGCATTAGTTTCATAAATATCCAGGACGAATGTAGATATACTCATAGTAATTGATAATCAGCTAAGACATGATCAGTTGATACATCCCTTTTGCAGTATTGCTGTATAGCTACTACGTAACAACAGTAGTGTGGGTTTGCAGGTGGACTGCAGGGTTGCTTTTTCAATAAAACGAGAACAGTACTATGAGCTTCGCATGCAATGCACTTCTTTAATATGCTCTACTTTTAGCGTAGGATCAACCTAGATTTTATCCGATGGATATGTAACTGGTAATTGGAAACATTTGCTATGCCGCCACGGCTAGGGGCCGAAGGAGATACATGCCTGACCAAAAATCAAAAAGGTGACATTTAAATTTACAATAAATTATCAATGTCACTACAACGGTAAAGTCATTGGATGATAATACTAGTGATCTGAATTCGAAACTTGTCAGCACCAAAATTTTTATCGATCAAAAAACAGAAAACTTTATAATAAATCAATTGGTAAAACAAAGTATTTTTCTTTAAAAAATAATTTTTCAATTTTAGAAAAAGTTAAAGGCTTTTTTTTCATTCTATAAGAAATTAAAAAATATTCTATAATTTTAATAAGATTTTTATTAATTCGAAAAAACTAGAAAGACTTTTGTGGATTTAAAAAAAACTAATATGTTACTTGTAATTATTATTTTTTTGGAAAGGTTGTTATTTGGCACTATTGAATGTTAACATTTTCTCTTCAATAAAAAATTTAAAATAAAATTAAATAGGTTGAATAAGTAGGGTGGAAATAACTGAATTTACAGGTCGAATAAAAAACTGGATGGAAATAATCGTTGGATATATACTGGGTTGGATACGGGTTTACCCGATCCGTTACTCCATCTTCTAGACCGAAATTGGAAGAACTAACTTTTTTTTATTACTATTGATGAACTTTGCTTTTACTGAATTTGAAATCGTAAAATTAAACTAGACTAATTAATAGATATAACCGGTGAATTAAGTTCGTTATCCTTAAATAGTTGAATATTAATTAAATGGATTTGATGATGAATTTTTACAAATTTTAATTTGAAAAAAATGCAGTAGAAATTGGTTTAATTCGACGAAATCGGTGAAATTATTGTGAGTGGAGTTAAGTTGTTGCTAAATCAGAAGAAATTGAATATGTACTTATTTTTTTAAAAGATTGAAACTTAAAGATTTTTGAAGAAATTAATTGAAAAATAAAATAAAAAACATGGGGATAAAACGAAAAAGAAGGAGATAGACAGTTCACGTTCGGGCAGTACACATCAGCATATTGACATATTTGCCTAACTAGAACCTTGAATCAAGCGCATCGCACACCCCTACCATCAACTTTCTTATGGACCCAGATGTGTCCATCGAAAGTACAACTTTTCTTGTGGAAAACATTGAACGAAGGTCTTCTGACCTTCGACTCCAACATCTCCCCCAGATGCAACTCTGATCCAAAGACTGCTGCTCACGTTCTGCTCCACTGTTTTGTTGCTTTAGATTCATGGCATATCATTCCAATTGTAACCGATGATTCTTTGGATATTATGTACCCTTGTGTATTAAGTCTTTAAGTATTTTAATAAAATTCATGCTTCAAAAATAAAATAAAATTGAGACTGACATATGCAGATTCCTTATCCCATATAAGACCTCTTTTTGGTCCGGTAATTACCATAAAGTTTGCCTTAAAATTGGCATAAATGTTTAACACAAAAAATGGCATAAATGTTATGCTTCCCTTAACAAGTGTGGATATTATGTGATCATGAGGAAAGAAAGGGTTTGAGGGGAGGCCGACTTTTGGTCAAGAGGAGTTGATGTCGGGTCAGCGAGTTGGGGAATAAAAATATAAGTCAAGCTAATCCTATAACCAGTTATGCATATTTTTTCTCTAGCAATTATAGTTCTCGTTTAGGCTAACCACTGTGGTCTCTAGATTCAAGATTCAACTTCTCTTACACGTCAGATTGGATCAACTTCTAACCACTATGGTGATTCAAGATTCAAGCCAAATGTGCCAAATGGTTTGCCGTAAAAGATGAGTCGTTAGATTTTAACATATAAAAAAAAATCTGATGATTCAGGATTGATGCGCCCAATGGTTGGGCGCAAACAGACGAACCGTTAGATTTTAACTCATAAAATCAAATCTAATGACTCAAAATTAATGCGCCAAACCATTGGGCGCAAAAAAGTAAAATCTGGTGTGCCTAACAATTGGGCGCACCAAAGTTGATTCAAGTTCACATTCAAGTATTTGCTTGAACGCTAGCTTGAATCATAGGATAAGGTGACGGTTTTTGGGTTGTGAATCTTGAATCTGAAGGCCATAGTGGTTAGCCTTGGAACAAAATAATCATAAAAATCATATAACTTGTTATGGTTTCTCTAAAAAAGTTATGGTAATATTTGTTATTGTTCTTCATGATTAATTGGAGTTAATGAAGATGAGATTTTGGCATGGCACCAGGGCCGGTCTTACATTTTTTGTGGCCTCATGCAATTTTTTTTTTGTGGCCCCTTGTGAACAACCATATCTCTATCCAACTATTTATACACGGTTAATTGTAGTAATAAGTAGAAAATCATGAAACCAAATAATTATATTTAAGAACTTAATTACTAAAGGGGATGCACTAATTTTGTTGTTTTTAGTGTATGATTTCCGTTCATAAAACTTGATTAGTGTACGTACAAAGACGACGAAAAAGAATTTAATTAGCAGTGCTGAGTAATGAAACAAACATGCATTCCTCGAAAGAAATTAAAAGACATAACATGACAACTTTAGTTACATTAGTAGTTGGAAAACAATACGAAATCAGTAATTTGAAGACCTGACTCTGGGTCACACTAATGCGACATAGAAAATCAAGATTTCAAGAGACAAATGTAACCTGTTAATAAACTACTAGTTTAGTTATTGAGCTAAAAATGCAAATACAGTAGAACTGATAGATCGATAAATCATTGATTCATTCATAAAAACAAGATGTCAATAAACAACAATTGAAATATTGAATTAATTGACGATTGTCTTAAAAAAAAATCATAACGCACCTATGTGAATTATGAATTATGAACTTAGAAGTAGAACAGTTTCCTTTTCAGTTTTCACTTCCTTTTCACAACTGGAAGTCTGTGATCGGTCTTTTTTGAGGAAGAAAAGTTTAGAATTGTTGTTATTAAAAAAAATAAAATTTTGTAGCCCCCTCTAACTTGTGGCCCCAAGCAAGGCTTTGCTTTCTTATATGGGAGGGCCGTCCCTGCATGGCACGGCCGCACGGCCACGTCGAATATGGTCACAAACTTCCGTAGTATGTTGTTAGTTCTAAAAAAATTAAGGGTATATTAATTAAATACCCTTATATATATACACCTTCACAAATACCCTTATCAACAAATAAATATATCCTCCACCTTCTAGAAGCTAGGTTCCTGAAATGTTAGTTTACGAATTTACCCTTATATAAATATCCTATTATAACCGTTACATATCATTAATATTAAGCATCAGTTTTCTCTTCTCTCTTAGTTATGGTTCTCCTCTCTCTCTCTCAAATCGAACTGATCCAGAGAAAACTGGAAAAAAAAAACGAAAACAAAGCAAAATCGATCAATTAGAAGTAGAAAAGAAGATCAAAACAATCAAAAACAACAAAACAAGCAAAATTGAACCTATGACCAATCATCGTCAGATCATTCTAAGTTTAAAGCAGATTGAAAATCAAACAAAATTAGGTTTTCTGAAATCGATTTTTCAAAAAATTGATTTATTGTGTTGTTGATCAAATTTGAAAATTCACAACAAGATTGAAAAGGTGTAACAACAATTTCTTATTCAATTTAACGTGATCTTCTTACTCGATCAACTAAATTTTTTTTTAAAAAATTTAATTTTGATTTCTTAATGATTGGTTTTGAAATCATTTTTCATTTCTTAAAAATTGATGCATGTTATTTTCTGGATTAGTTTGTTTATCGAAATGATTTAGTATAACTAATACAGATTTCAAAATGAATATGTTTAAATTTTCTACTGATTTTGTTTGATTTATATTTTTGAAATTTATTTTTTAATCTTGTTGCTGAAATCGAAATTGAATTAGATGTTGAATGTTCTTCATTATTAAGGGGATACTGATGCATGTTGATTTTAGAAAGGATTTAGTACAGGTGAATGTTTATTTGCTTAGATTTCATAATATTTTTCTTATAATTTAAGTTATCAACCTGAATATTAAATCTGGTGTTATAATTTTGTTATAATTTGTTTAATTTTGCTTAGCATTCAGTGGATAAATCTTGTGTCAACAGTGTTTGTTGAAACCAATAACTTGGATAAATAATAGAAGTTGACACTACTAGAATCCAAGTTGGACACAGATTATGGTGTCAACAATCAAAGTTGACATCTACAAAATTGAATCCAGGGATAAATTGGTGTCAACTATGGTTGTTGATACCAAAGTTTATTGTGGTTAGTAAACCTGTATTTTATAAATAAAGATTACATGCATTATATAATTACGAATGTTAATTATTTTGTTATTATTTAAAAGCAGATTGAGAAAAATGAAGAGATCAACAAGGAAAATGAAGAATATTCAAGGAGAAGATGAATCACAAGAACTTAACAAATTTAATGAACCAAATCGAAAGGTGAAGAAGAAAGTTGAACTAGAAAAAGAAGATGAGGAATCCCAAGAAGTTAACAAATTTAAAGGAAATGGAAAGAAGAAAGTTCAACAAGAAGAAGAAGGAGAAGACACTGAAGAAGAAGAGGAGGATGAATCGCAACCACTTCTAAAAGGTAAAAATGATTCATTTGAATATGTATGCAAGTAAATGTTTAAGTTTATTTTAAAAAGTAAATGATTGATTTGTATGTATGTAGGTAAATCGAGAGCAAAAGAGTCTAACTACAAAGCTGGTTTGATTCCAATGGTTGAAATGGGAAGGTTTTAATAAAATTTACTTGAAGTAGTGGATGCTTCAAATGATAAGAAGAAGAAACCTATCAACTCAAAAGCATTCAAAGCATGTCCTTTCTTTCACTTCTTCAGCCTATTTTACAGAAACAATGTTGAAGAAGTGATCGACGAGAAATGCTTGACTAAGAATCTACTTGCGATGGAGCTCATACTTAGTGGATACAACTCAGAAACCAAGAAGTTCAAATTTGGAAATTCAAGACCGTGTGCACTAACAACAAACAATTTTTCTCTTATCTTTGGCATTAGAAGACTTGTAGAGAGTGCCGAAGTAAAGAAGATTATAAAAGCAAGACCAGGAGTTGAGCATATGGAATTCTTGGATAACAAGTTCCGAGAGAAGGACACTGATTGTCAATATAAAATAACAAAGAAAGAAGTGGAGAAGAATTTGAAAGAAACAGCAACAAATGAGAGTGGCCCTCAATACTTTTTACGATTGTTTTCTATGTGGCTTTGCATAGTTCTTTTCTTTACATACTCGGGAGCATCAAGTTTTTCAAGGTAATGGTTGCCGCACATCTTCCTCATGGATCAAGTGTCGTGGCCAGACCACATTGTGGACTATCTCATGAACAAGATCGAAAAACAAAAAGGACAGAATGGAAGTGTTATTGGCTGCACACCTCTTCTACAGGTAAAAACAAACCCTGTTTATTTGGTGAAGAGTTGAACAATGAAACCTCTTTATTTTTTGAAAGAATACTAAACTTTTTTTTTTCAATTTGCAGTATTAGTTCTGCGAATATACCGAAGGCTACATCAAAAAGAGGGAACCTATGAAAAATCAACTCCGAGATACGTCAGATGGAACCAAACAACATTCTGCAATCAACTTACAACAGATTTTGGCAAAAAAGTTAAGGGAAAGAGTATCAACATGAAGTGGTTCACAAACAAGGTATGTTAACATTATACGATTGCATATACGATACATTAGATACATACATTAGATCAATATATGATAACATGGTAAAAACAAAAAAATTGTTTTAATTTTTTGGTGTCAACAATGGAAGTTGATACCATAAACTTGTGTCAACAACCACAGTTGACACAAAACTGAGGGTACCGGAACCTGTGGATTACAGTTTTTTTGGTGTCAACAATGGAAGTTGATACCATAAACCTGTGTCAACAACCACAGTTGACACAAAACTGAGGGTACCGGTACCTGTGGATTACAGTTTTTTTGGTGTCAACAATGGAAGTTGATACCATAAACCTGTGTCAACAACCAAAGTTGACAGAAAATGGAGATCCAGAAACCTGTTGATTACAGTTCTGTGGTGTCAACAATGGAATTTGATACCATAAACCTGCATCAACAACCAAAGTTGACACAAAATGAAGATCTAGAAACATGTTGATTACAGCTTTGTGGTGTCAACAATGGTTATTGACACCATAATGTTGTGTCAACAACCAAATTTGACACCATATTAGCACTGTGTTTTGCTTACCATAGTGTGCATTTCTTTGTAGTTTCATCAAGATTATGTGGATGCACCATCAGAAAGAGAAAACAATCTAATTGACCTAGTAGCACCTGCAAGGGAATTGGAAGAGGAGAAAAAGAAGAACAATGACCTATTAGAAGACCACATACTACTTTATTATGAAAAACTAGAAATCGCGTACGAGAGAAAGAACAAAAGAACAATGTTTGTCAACAACATGATCTACTTGAAAATTTTGGTTGAGAAGAACAAACACATCATGCACTGGAAGCTGAAGATTTCATGGAAATTGCAGTGATTGACAACCAATTGAAGGAATGGAAGGCAAGGGAAAAGAAGATAAAATAATCAAGTGCAAGAAAAGAACCAGAAAGTGCCAAAGACTCAACAACTGCAAGAGAGTCAGATATGAATCCAGTGGGAGAATCATCTAGAAAAGGGGATATTGCTGAAGACTCAGAAACTGTCGAAGAGTCAACAAAAAAATTAATAGAAGAGCCATCTACAAAAGCAAATGAAAGTGAGTTGCACTTTTAAGGGGACGATCCACTAACAGAAGGAAATGAAATGAATTTTGACTCTGAAGTAAAATAGTCGATGAATGAGGAAAGTGAGATTAGTGGACAACCACAAGAAGCAAATGAAATGATCGATTCGCTGACAGAGGAAAGTCCAAATAGTTTGGGAACTCAAGAAAGGTCTTGGCAGAAAGGCTATGATTGCGGAAAGAGGAAGAATAAAACCAAGAAAAGTCTTTGTTTGAACTCTTGGAGGGAGGGATACCATGATGTAATAGATGATGATGAAACAAACAACCAAGTTACGATACAGATTGATTCAATCATCACAGGGATTGACCAAACTATTGCATTGGCACAAGAAAAGAATCATGTTGTTGTAGAAGATGATGTGAAGAAGATACTGCAATTCACGGGAGACACGGTAATTTATACAACTCCTCCTTTTACAGTAATACATCCAAATACATTTGGGTATGTGCCTTCAGGTACTACTCCAACTTTCAATTTGATAACAACAACATTAGATGCAACTCTAACACCTCCAGTAGAAGAAGATATAGACTTGGATCTTTCTGTAACTCCAACAGAAGAAGAATGTAGAAAAGGGTTGAAAGATATATACCAAGTAGATTCCATTGAAGGGCCAACTGAAGAGAAGGATTCTGAAATACAGTTGGTCAGTGTAGAATAATCATAGAGCCAAGAAGAACCGAAGGACCATATGATGGATTTTATTGAAAAGGGTGTGAAGTGTACAACAAAAGCAAGGAAAAGGTCATCTAATCTTGACGACTACACAACTGAAGGTAAAAATAAAAAGAAAGCAAATAAGGGAAGGAAATGAGCAAAGAAAAAAGCGAAAGCTGTTGATATATTTGATCTCGAGAACTACATTGACGTCACACCAGCAGAACCAGAAAAGCTAAGTGCCAGAAAAACTATCACTGTGGAAATCATGCAGTGAGGAAGATAAAAAAATCCTTCGACCATTCTTTAAGAATGCGACAGAATGGTAAGTAACTCACTTCACATAAACTTTATTTTTTAGTGTAAACAAACAAAATTTACTTCTGAAAACTGATATCAACAATGGAAGTTGACACCAAAACTGTAATCCAAAAGACACACAGACTCAACATTTTGGGATCAACAATAGAAGTTGACACCATAAATTGGTATCAATAATCAAAGTTGATCCCATAAAATATGGAAAAAAAATATATTATAATGTAGGTTACAGTTCAACTTTGTATTAAATTATTTCATGAAAAATACGTCTCATTTAAGATTTTGGATTAATTGGTTTTTGGTACTTGGGTTTTGTCCAGTATTAAAATTTGGTCTAACTTTTGACCAACTTAAAATTTGGTATTTCGAATTGACGTTGACCTGCGTTGACTCTATGTTAAATTTTAATTTATGTTTAATAATTATTCAAAAAATAAATAAAATTAAATTACTAACGTCGTTAAGAAAAACAAGTTAGGTTCTAAAAAAGTGCACGTGCATTACACAGCAAATCCCTCTCCTGAATCGTCTTCTTCCTCTCTCTCAAGCTATGTTCTTCTCCAACGAGAAATTTATCATTGCTTCTCCATTTTCTATTGTTCCAAAAACTTCACAGTACTAATATGTCAAAGAGAAATTTATTATTTCTTTCCATTTTCCCCAAAACCCTAGATTGAATCTTGATTCCTTCAATTTTTAAAACCCAATAACAAATTGTAAGAAAACTCTTCAGCATCAATTTATTCTTCACTGTCGGTCTTCAATTATGTATTGTTTATCTTGTAAACCCGAACCCTCATTTCTTCTTCTCCTGCAAATCAAAAATTTGACACAGATTCATGGTTATTGGTACCCAAAACAACTTTTCCCTTTCCCTGTTAATCATGATCTACATGTTGAAGAAACAACCGAGATCTATGGTTGAATAAAATCCAAGACTTTTTTCTTTTTGGATTTCTGATTTCAAATCCAAGATATTTATTTGTTCGATTTCTTCCGGTATAATTGCTTACCTTATTCAAGTGGGATTAAAAGCCATGGAGCTGCTGCCTAATGTAATTCACAAAATCTGTAAATCCCAAGTCCTGGAGAGATGATAAAGTGAGAAATAAATTTACTAGTACCCTATTAAGAATCAGTAAAAGTATTTGTACCAAAATGAAGAACCAGTTGTATTTAATTTTTTCATGAAAATTGCGATTGGACGGAAGGGATTGGTAAAGTGGGAATAACAGAAACTCTGATTCTCATTAACTTTCTTTTACACTTTTGTTTCTTGAATACAATGAATATAGACGGTAGCTATATATATATGTACATCTTGGCTTACAGCCTGGCATATATCCTGGACAGTCTGGTATTCAGCCATGTCATCAATCAGGGGTTCTATTATAACTGTTATCCCCCCTCAAGATCACAGGTTGTGCAATAACTTTGAGCTTGCATCTGAGATCACTAATCTTGGACTTGGTAGAGATTTAGTGAATATATCCGCTAGTTGTTGTATTGTATGGACATAGAAGACTTCAAGTGATCGATTATGAACTAGTTCACGTACGAAATGATAATCGATGTGAACATACTTCATTCGATAGTGATGTACAGGTTTTGATGCTATGCTGATGGAACTAATATTGTCACAGCCTATTCTTGGTGTTCCTGTTGGATGAAAATGTAAGTCTTTGAAGAGAGAGCACATCCATACTACCTCTGCCGCAGTGTGTGCTAATGTCCGATATTCAACTTTTGTGCTCGATCTAGCCACTGCCGATTGCTTCTTAGAAGACCAAGCTACTAAATTAGAACCCAAGAAGATTGCATACCCTCCTGTTGATCGCCGGTCATCAACTGAACCTGCCCAGTCTGCGTCGGAGTATCCTGTTAGGATAGTTGATCCCTTGGTGAACAAAAGACCATGCTGGATAGTCCCCTTTATGTATCGTAGTATTCGTTTTGCAGCCTCAAGATGTGTTGTTCACGGCTCATGCATGAATTGACAAACCAAGTTGACTGCAAAAGAGATATCCGGACGTGTCCAAGTCAAGTATTGAAGAGCTCCTACCAATGATCGATAAGCTGTTGGATTGTCCAATAGAACTCCTGATGTTTTACTTAGTGAAACTGAAGCTGCTAATGGAGTTTGACAAGGCTTAAACTCATCCATGTTATGTTTGATCAACAGGTCCAATGCATATTTTTGTTGGCCAAGAAATAATGTCCCATTTGATCTGCTGACTTCCAGGCCTAAGAAAAAATTTAGAGTTCCTAAATCTTTAATCGAAAAACTTAGTTGGAGTTCCTTGATTACCTGAAGTGGCTTTCCGAATTTCCTGTTAGCACTATATCATCTACATAGATCAGTGCAACTGTGATAAGTGAGTCAGAGTGATGGACAAATAATGATGAATCAGCCTGTGAATGCTTAAAGTTCAATTTGATGAGACTTTGGCTTAGCTTTTCGTACCAGGCCCTTGGTGCTTGTTTAAGCCCATATATTGCTTTGTGAAGTAGACATACTGCATTGGGCTTGGTTGAGTCAATATAGCCTGGTGGCTGGGCCATGTATACTTTTTCTTTAAGATTACCATGTAGAAATGTATTTGATACATCAAGTTGATGTAGCTTCCAATCAAACTGAATTGCAAGAGCTAACACTACCCTTATTGTTGCTGGTTTTGCCACCGGGCTAAAAGTGTCCTTATAATCTAAGCCTTGTTGTTAATGGTATCCCTTTGCTACTAACCGGGCTTTGTGTCTGTTTATTGATCCATCTGGGTTGTATTTCACTCGAAAAACCCATTTGCAACCCACTACATTATGTTGGCCTGGTAAGTCTACTAGTTCCCATGTGCCTGCCTCTATTAGAGCGTTATATTCATTTCTGGTTGCTGTTCTCCAGACAGGGTCTTTGTGAGCTATACTGATGCAGGTTGGTATGGATACTAACTCACCTAATAGAGCAACAGTCAGTGGATACCTTGTTGAGAAGTTAGCTTTGGGCCTGCTATTTCCTGTTTTGGACCTGGTTAACATCAGATGATTATTCACAGCTGAAGATGTTTCTGATAGAGGATCTTGGTTCATATTTGAAGTACTAGATGGATCCGACTGAAATGCTGTATCTATTAATGCCATATCTGTTGTTTGTTGATCATGATCTGAATTCATTAAGACAGAATACAGAAAAGTGGTCTCATCAAATGAGACATGGCAAGAAATAAAGACAGTGCCTGTTGTAGGATCAAGACATCGGTACCCTTTGTGAGTTAGATTATACCCAAGAAAAATACAATGTCTGCTTCTCTGTTCTAGCTTGTTAGTGGTATACGGTTTCAACCATGGGAAGCATGAACATCCAAAAACCTTAAACAACTCATATGCAGGAGGCTTGCCAAACAATAGTTCATAAGGTGTCAGAAACTGAATAGATTTTGTTGGCAGTCGATTTATAACAAAATTTGCAGTTTGTATTGCATCCACCCAATAGCATGCTGGCAATTTTGACTGACATAGAAATGTTCTAGTGATCTCTAAAAGATGTCTATGTTTAACTTCGGCTACACCATTTTGTTCTGGTGTATGAGGACATGTCAGTTGATGTGTGATTCCTTTAGTTGAACAGAAGTTCTTTAAGAAGTTATTCAGGAACTCACCACCATTATCTGTTCTTATTGTAATAACATTGGTGGATAACAAATTTTCTAGTCTAGTAACTAGAGATACAAATGCAAACTTGAATTCAGATTTTGAAGATATTGGAAGCAACCAACAGAACTTAGAATATTCATCTATTATATTGGCATAGTATAAAAAACAAGAAACTGAGGCTACATGGCATGGACCCCAAAAGGTCTATATGAAGTAGTTCCAATGGTTTATGAGCCAGTGAACTAGATATTTGAAATTTCAATTTCTTTGACCTACACAGTTTGCATTCATTACAATGAAAGGGTTTTGAAAGAGTACTTGAAATTTTTTTAGTTGTGAGCATATCCGTTACATAGTTTGAAAAGAGGGATGTCCTAATCTCCGATGAAGTAGTAGACTATCTGTGGTTGTGGAAGCCAGAACCATTCGTGAATGATGTGATGCTGCAAAAGTAATTGGATAAAGTCCATTCCTATGCGGTCCTTAAAAAAGTATCTTCCCAGATTTGTTGTCTTTCACAGTGAATCCAGCAGAGTCAAGAGTTAAAGAACATTGGTTATCAGATGTAAACTTGTGAATTGACAACAGATTATGTGATGCCTCAGGGACCAGTAGAATATCATTCAGAACAAAGGAAGTATTATTCACAAATTTCTTTGAACTACCTCGATGAGTAATAGTCATACCTGCACCATTTGCTGTTTGAATCTTGTCAGGTCCCTCATATATGTTTGATTCTGCTAGATATTTGATATCTGAAGTTATATGTTGATTAGCTCCACTATCAGCTATCCACTCAGGTTCATCAAAAATATCCGCTGCTGCTAACATTGCTGTCAAGTTAGAAGGTGGAGCTCTTCCTTGATAAGTAAAGTTTAGTCTCTGGTCACATGTTGTTGCTAGGTGACCTGAACAATTGCATATTTGACATACAATTTTTTCTCCTGAATGGGATCCTCTGCCATAATTTGTTCTTGGAAAAAATGCAGGATTCAGATATCTTGGACTGTATGTTGGTCGATTAGAGCCTCTGAAGTTATTATAGCTACCTCTAGATCCAGAGGAAAAATTTCTATATCCTCTTCCTGAGTTAGCTATGAAGGCTTTAGATGATTGATGTTCATTTTGAATTTTCTGTCTGTCTTGGATGATCGATTCTTCACTGATGAGATTATTATGTAATTCGATACAGGACACCGGAGGATTCATGTGTCGCATCGAAGTTGCAAAAGGTATATATTCATTACCAAGAGCTTTTAGCGTTATAACTACTAATTCCTTATCGGAAATTATTTCTCCAGCAGACGCCAACTGATCAGATAATGATTTTATTTCACCAATTAAAGATGAAATAGATTTATTACCTTGAGTGATGGTATAAGAGTTTTGTTCGTAACTGAATGGTGTGGGTGGAAGATGCTCTACCAAAACGTTCTTCAATATTCTTCCAAAGTTCAACAGAAGTTTGGGATCTTGAAAAGTAGGCAATGACCGATTCAGAAATGGTAGAGTTAATCCACATAGTGATTGTTGAATCCTCATCTAACCAATCACAGTATAATGGATTATCAATGCCATTCTGTTGATTCCGTGGACTAGTATACTAAGGAGGACATGGATAGGATCCATCAAGAAATTTCTTGATCTTGTATTTTTGAATCACCGGATTCATCAAGTTTTTCCAGGTGATGTAGTTTTCTTCTTTTAGTTTTATCTGAACAAAACTCGTTAGCTGATTTAGGGGAACTTTGGACAGGGTGTTTGATGTTGGAGTATCCATTGTATCAGAAGATGTGAAAATTGATGATGACGAAAAGTTTCAATCATAAATTGATTGTATCAGTTTCTTGTGGTGAAAAGAAATGATTAATCCTGTGAAACTTTGAAGAAACAGAAAAAGAAAATCTGTAATGATCTAAAAACTACAAACAAAGAGTATTGCTGGTGCAAAAATATTAAGATCAGATTTTATCTTTCTTAATACTAGAAAACCAGAAAACTCTGTTTGTAAGGAAGATCAGAGATAATGAACAGCGATGAGAAAGAAAGAAAGGGAACCTTTACTGTTGAGTTTCAGTTTATAGAAGGAGAAGAAATGAAGTTTAATTGCTGCTCATTTATTAGCTCTCTGATCAATGGAGAAGATAGCATGCGTGACAGAAATCGAGACACTGACTTCACGTGTATTTAGAAGAAAAGTTGAAAAGATTTAGAAATTTGTCTGCCATGCGTTACTTACTGGTAATGTCTCTGTCTGCTGTTGAATTGAAAGCATTGATTATTTATCATTAATGGCGTACGACTTTTCTGCTTTGATTGAATCGAAATGAAGAAAATGTAGCTTTGAAGAAATCGTTCATTGATTGATTCATCAATCGAGAATTTGATTTTGAATTCTGCTGAGAAGATGAATAGATCGAGAAACAATACTTAATTTTGAGAGAAATTCATTAATGTTCTCCGGTGATTAAGATGAATAAATCTGATGAAAAAAAAATCTGAAATGAAAAAAAATAATTCTTGTTCCAAGATTAACCTTGCTCTGATACCATAACAGAAACTCTGATTCTCATTAACTTTCTTTTACACTTTGTTTCTTGAATACAATGAATATAGACGGTAGCTATATATATATGTACAGCTTGGCTTACAGCCTGGCATATATCCTGGACAGCCTGGTATTCAGCCATGTCATCAATCAGGGGTTCTATTATAACTGTTAGGGAAGAGGATAAGTTTTTAAGAAAGTTGATGCAGATGCTAATCGTGTAGAGACAAAAAAATAAAATGGTGATAAAAAGATTAGTATTGGAATTTAAGAAAGGGGTTATTTTCAGTTTTGGTGCAGTCATGCAAGAGCAAAGATGCTGATTTTAGGGTTTTTCAAGGAAGAACATTATCAATTATGTTTCTTCAATCTTAACCGTTAATCTAGATGGGTGGGGATCTAATGTGGATCGTCCACTTATACGATGGGTAAAGGATATGGTTGGTCATTGTTACTAAAGATAAATATATTTTAGTAATAACCATTTAATTGTCCGAAAGTATAGACACGTCATGATTTAACCGGGTCAACGTCAATTCTAGATACCAAACTCTAAGTTGATCAAAAGTTAGGCCAAACCCTAATATTCACTACACCAAATCCAGAAATTTACAACATATAGTTTCTCAGCTTTAAGACACATGTATGTGTAGCTCACGTTTATATGTCGCTTATGAAACCTATACGTCGCATTAACTCATTAATTATCGGTAGGAAAATGATAATTTATGTACTTTCCGAATTTGATGAAGGGTCAAAATGTCATTCGAACATTAAGATATTTCTGAAGAAGATATTTTTTTTTCTCATTTTTTTCCGATCTAAACTTTTATTCCTTTATCGATCCCTTCTCTCATCTCCTTCTCTTCTCTTTTACAGATACTCAGTGAGTAAACCCTAATTCTTCAACTCTATCGTGTTTTATTAACCATTCCTAACACCAAAAACTAAAACTCACAAAGAAGATTAAATTTTGATGCAAAAACAAATTTTGTTTTTATTAACATTAGTTCGTAAGTAAATCTAAATTTTATCAAAACCAGCTTTTAAGATTTCTGCTGAATGGTAATCATACCAGCAATTTTACCTATAGATCTTGAACCTAGTATTATGGATTCACTTAGATCTGGTCCTTTTGGTCAGATCTTTATACCTGATAAATTTGTTTTCGGTCAATCTGTTGCTGGTAATAACTAGGCTAAAGGTTATTGTAATGAAGGTGCTAAGTTATCTTTGAATATTTCCGGTATACTTTATATTCATTTGATTTGATTTTTTTTTAAAGGTTTTTGTTGGTATCAATAATGAGTTCTAGAAAATATGTTTTAATTCTAGGGTTTCTTTTGTTTTTCTATTCTTTTGTGGTAGAGATCTACAGTTTTTTTTGTTGTTGTTGAAGTTGTGTACTATGAAATATGAGCTAGTTTAATTATTTTCAATAGGGTAATTGGGGATTTTATTTTTTTCTTAGTTTTGTATGTCTTGTTGTTTTTGTAGGTGTAGTCGACAGCTAGAGCAAGCTAGTTACAAGAATGGACGTTTCTACCTTTTTGAAGAGATATACTCAATGTTGTTATAGGTGGTACGTGTAGAGATGGAGTTATTATTATTTTCAAGTTTTTGTTGGTGGGAAGGTGTTTGAGATGATGCTTCACTGAGGATACAGTGCTGGTAAGGTAATCTTATCCTATTGAGAAGATTATTGTAGGTAAAGTGTTTGATATAATGCTTCACTAAGGATCTAAGTGTGGGTAGGATTTTAATGTTTTTGTTGTTGTTTTTTTATGGATGACAACAGCTGGTCAGTTAAAGAAATTGAAAGTGGAACAATGTAATGTTTATTCGATGAAAAATGGGTTGAGGTTAACGTGGAAGAAAGACGTTCTTATTGAACGGATCAAGGAACATCTTGGTAATGATGACATGATATCTAATTTTACATATTTTGTTGTTCTGTCGATCTAATTTTATTAACTGTGTATAACTTCAGGATCATAAACAATGATGGAGAAGAGAAGTATCCGGTATCAAGCTTCGTATGTAACTGGAAAAGTGATGCTTGCACTGGATATGTCGTAATGTTTGAACAAAATGTTTCTGAAATGTAAGCCTTTAAGCTATCTATCTTTTGGTACAATTAGATTTTTAATAAATTCCAAAGTCGTTTCATAATCCTGCTTGTTTTGTAATTTGATTACACCACCTTTTATCACAGGTAAAACATAGCATCTATAAGTGTTACAGGCCATCCATGTGGAACTAGAACTGTTGCAGATCGTATTGTGAAAGAAAGCTATGGTTCTTCCAAGCAGCAACACACATTTATAGTGAGCTTGATTGTTCCATATGCAACCTTAACTTCATATTTCCTGGAATTTCAGTGAAACTAAATCATGTGATTGGATTTGGGCATTGTGCACATTGAAATTCCAACGTTGCTCCATTTGATCAGATTGAAGTATTATGGAGCAAAGGAGAAAAGACACTTGCTCCAATCCACTTTAAAGACAATGAGATAGGTCAGTCTAGTTACGAGATTTTTTTTCTTTGTTGTTTTGGGTGTTTATCATTTTTTCATCTTTGCATACTCTGGAGGTAATTTTTTTCATATATTTCAGTTACCGACAGATGAGGAGATGAAGAGACAAGTTTTTCTAGAATAACACTCCAGAGGATCTCTTGCTAGGTCTAATAAAGAAGCAAAAATTAAACAAAAGCAAATGCGGAAGAAGAGTACCGTCCAGAGGTGAACTTCTCAACCATTCATCTCATGCTTGTCAATAATATTGTGTTGGGTTTTTGTTTTGAAAGTTCCAATGCTCAAAATATGAATTTAGTTTGTTTTAGTTTTTTGGTGTTTCTTCATTTCTTTGAAGTTATTTAGCCTTAAGTAGTACGGATATGCAACTGCTGACAAGGTATGCATGTAGTATAAACAACAGTCTAACAGTTGGACCTCTCCATGCTCTTTCTTTATGTATATAGTGGACACTAGCTATAAGTAGTGGAGTTTCTAATGATTTCTAGCGACGTACCTTACTTTTTTACATAAAATAAGGCAGCAAGCAATGAAGTAGTAGCCCTGAGATTTTCAAGAATGTAGTACTGAAATTTTCTTCATTAGAGGGAGAGAGAACTAAAACTGTTGAGTTTTAATGGAGCAATAGGGTGTATATCTGTGTATATATATATATATTATAGTATACAGAAACATAATATACAGGAAAATTTTCATTATTAAGTTCTAGAAAAACTTAGAACACGTTTGTTTATTACATTAACAAAAATAAATAAAAATGAAGAACATAGTTCTAGCCACATATTGAGGAAAAGGTTGTAAGAATTTCTACCCTGATACATTTTTCCTAAATTTGGCTAAATTATTTCAAATTTTGAAATTCTGGGTGGCTACCAGGAAAACTTAAAAGCTTTTCTAACTAGATCGTGGGGTTTGCCATTGACATAACTTGCAACCATATACATTTACGACTATGTCGCGTAGTGTCTATTTCTAATACATGTGTTACATACTCTTCTTTGTTGACTTTGCCCTTACCTATTTCATTATTTTGACATTGTTTTTCTCATTCTCTAGAGGACAAGAAATGAACATCTTATATTTTTTTGTTTTAGGTATCACTATAATGCATTGATGTAGATGATCATCTCTTCACGAAGTAAGTTCTTTTTATTCCATATTTTTGAGCTTAGGTAACTTCATCCCTTTTAATGTCCTATTAAAGTCACCATTCTAACCATTTCGCTAGCCCTATTTTAAAGGAATGGAAAATGAAGTATACACAACAGTCTAACAGTACTACCACTTCTTTTTAATGTCTACAACTGTTAAATTGTACCTGTTCATGCCAGTGATTTGATTTTTGTGGCAGATACTATGTTCGTGTTCATCCTTGTGTTGTCAACTGCAGGAAGAATAAGTGTGGACATAGCAGTGAGGTATTATTTGTTTTTATGTTCTTAATAGATTTTTCCATTTGTTTTCGGATGTGGTTTATAGATTCATGATATTCTTTGTGAAGATGCTTGAAATTAGCTTGAGTTTTGTTTGCCTGTTTGGTTTACAGTTGAGGCCGAAGAAAAAGATCAAGTAGATGCTATCTCTTGAAATAATGGTGGGTGCAAGGGAAAAGGGGTTTGCTTTTTAAGTTTTAACCCTTCCTGCTTAAAAAGATTGGCATGATATGTTATTTTAGAGTCACTTTATAAAAAAATATAAATACATTGACTTTCTAAATCCTGTTTGAAGCATATCAACTGTTAGCTTTCTGTAGTTATTGACTTACTGTAACTTCTTCTTCTTGCTGCCAACAATAATATCATGCATAATTGCATATGTGCCAATGCAACTATGACACAAAATTGTGCTGAGACTATGGTATTACTTTGGCAGGATATGTTAGCACAACAATTGATGATGGACCAGGGTGTTTGATGTTGAGATGTCCTGATCCATCTTATGGTGTTGTTGTTGGTCAAGACATGATTAATATGTTGGTTTGTGAGGAAGATAAGAAGAAGTATTCTTGATACATTCTTAGATCTTAAGTTGAAGTTATGTAACTCCACTAACCCATAACCATTACTGGATTTTATATGTATGTAAATGTATTGAATGAAAATGGGGTTTTAATTCATTTGTTGTTGTAGTTTGGGAGTGAAACTATTGGGTCGTGTAAAAGTCGTCTTGAGATATTCTTGAAATAAATACCGAAGGTGTTACGAATTTTGAAGTTTATGTATCCGACAAGGTAAGGTCTGTATATTTTGATTCTTATTGGTACTTAAACTCTATGCTTTAGTGTATATTGTCTTTGGGACGAAGTATGTTCATATAGTTACCTATGACTATTTTCTAGTTTCCTACTTTTCAAGCAGCTTTTCGCTATTAACATGATAGATAGTTTTCTTTTAGCACACAAAGGAAAGTTTCTGATACTCCTTCATTTTGAGTTTCCAGGTGTTTTGAAAACTCACAACCTTCGCTAAAAAAGTGTATATGTTTGGAGATAAATTTAAGTTTGAAAGACTTTAAATTGTGTGATCTAGTTAAATTTGTTCAATTTTTGTTTGAGATATTGATTTCATTTGCTGCAAGGATGAATTACGCATTTGAATGAATGCTATATTTGAATCAGGTATAGGTATATGGTAATATAATATTAAAATATCTGAAATATCCAAATATGTTTTTTTTTAACTTTTTTAATAATTATTATTTAGTTTGAGATATTTATATACGTCGTTTAAATTATTATATGCATTGCTTTAATTATATATATATATACGTCGTTAGTTTTATTAAGAGATGTTTATATGCGTTGCTTTATTTAATTAAGTGACACCTTTATGCGTCTCTTTGTCCGTCTCAAAGGAACAAGTACGCGCGATTTGACGCATTTATAAGCATTGCTTAAATTCAAAGCAATACATATGAATGTCTCAAATTAGGTGATTTGGTTTAATGGTTGGACAAAACCCAAGTACCAGAAACCAATTAATCCTAAGATTTTTTGTTTTTTGAAAATGCAGCACAACTGCTTATAGTTGCTATTACTGCAATGGTTTATCGCAAACGAGCATCAACGGAAGGCATATCCAGAGTTGATGGATAACAAGAATATTAATGGAGAGATTATTGATTACTGCGTCAACATTCTGCACTATGGAATACCCGAATGAACAAAGATCCAAAAAGCACTTGATTTTATCAACAAATGATTATGTAAGTAACGAAAACCTTTTTGTTTTTAATGAATCAGAATGACAATCAAAACAATTGAAAATATTGATGCTAAAAATAACAAAATGATGCAGCAATTCTTAAGACAAGTTGTAGCCACTGCAGATGCAAACAAAGTAGAGAACGTGGGGTTGCAAAAAGGTTAAGGAAGCAATACAATGTCGATATTGTGAATATTGATGAGACCTTCCTCCTAATACCAATGTGCTTGAATAATAGACAAGGAAATCCATACCATTGGGTGGTTCTTGGGCTGATAAGAGGAAAATGGCAAGTGTACAACTCAGCTTTCCATAATGGAAGATATAGCGTGCAATATCTTATGATGATAAAACCAATTACTCAAGTTCTCAATGAGATGGGATACAAAGATCCTCAGACAGGTGAAGAAGTATCAACAAGGTTTGACAACTACATAATACCACAACAAGAAGGAGTTGACTATGCAATGCACGTGTGCTTGTACTTGAAGACCTTGGTGAAGCATGGTAACTGCGAACGCCTAGTCGAGATCCCTAACATACATGGGAAGATGCAATAGAAGAGAGTGAAGATGGATGCGAGAATCTTGGGAGAACTTGGTGTATGGAAGCAAGAAGATGAACACCAAGAAAAAGATGTCCAACAAGTTGTCGAATCTGACTTGGTTCAAGAGATAATTGCGTTGCCAGACTCAGTTGAAAATGTTCAAGAGATAATTACATTGCCAGACTCAGTTGAAAACCTTGACTAATAGGTCTGCAAATAGTATTTAACAGATTATGATTTGTAAATTTGTTCATGGTAATAAAATATTTTTCATGTAGGTCTGAAAAAAAAAATTGATCTTAGTGTAAACATGTTAATGTAAGTCCGAAAACTACTTTAGCGTTATTGACATATTATTACTTAATTGTTATTGTTATTTATCATGAATGAATAGATTATTTGTTTGTTAGAGTATAAAAATATTGCAGGTGTATAACTAAAATGGAGATGACTTAAAAATATAGATGGATCCTTGCAAAGATTTTTTTTTTTGAGTGTCAACAACCAAAGTGGACACCAGTATGTCGTGTCAAAAATGGAAGTTGACACTGAAAAACTGGAATCCAGGAACACAGATTCCAAATTTTGGTGTCAACAATTGAAGTTGATCCCAAAGCCTGATATCAACAACCAAAGTTAACACCAATATGTCGTGTGAACAATGAAAGTTGACACTAAAAAGATGGAATCCAGGAACAAAGATTACAGATTTTGGTGTCAAGAATGGAAGTTGATCCCAAAGACTGATGTTAACAACCAAAGTTGACACCAATATGTCGTGTCAATAATGGAAGTTGACACTTGAAAGCTGGAATCCAGGAACAAAGATTCCATATTTTGGTGTCAACAATGGAAGTTGACCCCAAAGTCTGATGTCAACAACCAAAGTTGACACCAATATGTCGTGTCAACAGTGGAAGTTGACACTGAAAAGATGGAATCCAGGAACACAGATTCCAGATTTTGGTGTCAGCAATGGAAGTTGATCGAAAAGCCTAGAACAAAAAACAAAAACTGGAGCCTGCAAACTGACATATTTAGCAGAAACATAAAAACAAAATATTCATAAAACTAAACTAAAATGTATGTCATTAAAAACATAACAAATCCAAAAAACAAAAGACATGAAAAAGGTATGTCTTACAGAAGTTCACAAGTTCAAAAAAAAAAACATCACAGGAAAGTGTTAAAGAAGTTCAAAAGATTGTAACCAACATAAACTTCAGAACAACATTATCCTTAAGAAGTTATACATCCTGCAATTTGACTGCCTACGAAATATTGGTGCACGAGGAGCCAATAGAGCTGTGCGATAGGTTCCACGGTTGTGATAGCATAGCATGCCACACTGACCATATCTTCTCTTCTTTCAAACTTTCTCATGGGCACCCCTGTACCTTTTAGCGGTTGGTCTCTCTGCTTGTGCTCGACCACCATTGGGAGGCAGCACGTACCCCTCTTGTGTTGCTTCAGGAGGTTTTTCATAATCCAGAATCGGATAGATGGGTCGAGAATACAAACCTTTGTTGAACTCGGTAGTATAGAAAGGGATGATGTGCCTGTATGGTCCATCTTCTCCAATCTGCAACATTGCTTTCATCGAATGCGTGCAAGGAAAACTATGCTTCTGCCACCAATTGCAAATGCACGTTTAAGCATCCAAGTCCACTGAATGATTTCCGATTGGATAAATAACCTCAAAAACCTTCTCACTTGATCTTCGAACTTTGTAGACACGACAGTCATTTATCCTCTTGTTCAACCTAGCTTGCATCCACGGAGTAAGCCTAGTCGTCCACTTACTAGAATCTAATTTCCTCATGTAGTTCTTCTCCATTAACTTAGCATGAATATCATCGACCAAATCAAGTACTAGAAACTTCTTGTTATTCCTAATCAACCTATTAAAGATTTCAGCAACATTTGAGGTGTTCTCTCCATACCTATTTCCGGGAAATGCATGAGAAGCCCAATTCTTCAATGTAATCTTTACCATTCAATCAATAATTGTATTCAATTTCAGATTGCTCATACACATCGCAACATCAAGAAATTTCTCCTTTGTTAGTGCATTGTAGCACTCTTGGAATAAATTGACATCGGTTTCTCTACGCTTTCCTTTTAGAACAAGAATATTTCCTTTCATTTGGTAAAAGTAGTACGAATGCGAAGCATTTAGGAAGATCTCAGGGACATACTTCAAAATACCGGTTCCACGATCTGATATGATGGTCAATTCACGATCTTCACAGACAATTTCCTTCAATTTGCTTAAGAACCAACACAAACTCTCACCATTTTCACAAGGGACAACTCCAAATGCAACTGGATAAATCTCTATAAAAAACCAAACATAATTTTTTTTAAAAATAAGTGATAAACAAGTTAGCAACATATTATGTGTCAATAACAAAAAACACTGAACAATTTAGCTAAACCCTGGACCCTGTGAGCCCTGCAACCTAAGCCATATACCCTGAACCAATGAACAATTTAGCTATAGAATATGGTGTCAACAACAAAAGTAGACACTAAAAAAACTAGTATAAACAACCTTGGGAACAAGATTCAGGGTTCAGAGTTTCAGGGTAAACCCTGAACCCTTAAACCCTGTGATCCCTGCACCATGAAACCCTAAACCATATACCCTTGAACCCTGAACCAGGGAACAAGTTAGATCAGATTAAGGTGTCAACAACCAAAGTTGACAGCATAAAAATGGAATCCAGGAACAAGCTGGTTCCACAAACTAGAATACAGTTCAAGTACATGAATCCTAGTACTTTGCCTAGTTTTGCTGAGTAAAATATTCATGCATTGGTTACCATTTTAGAAAAAGAGAAAAAATTAGAAATGGATATGATTAAAGAGTAAATGATTAAAAATATATACCTTGGTTACCAGTTTTGCCGCAAACAACCATAAGACCCCCCTTGAACTTCCCAGTGAGAAAGGTAGCATCTATAATTAGCATTATAGCATATGACGGAAATAAGTATTAAAACCAGTGATGGAAGCTTCAAAAGAAATAAAAAAAAACTTTGGAACTGCCGCGTTCCACTGTCATACTCAAACTTGACGACGCTTCTAGGATTGTAACGTCTAACGACATCAGAATACCAAATAAAGTCTGAATAGGACTTGATGTCATCACCCCAAAGATATTTTTTAATGAATTGTAAACCATGGTATGCCTAACTATATGTAAGCTCAACTCCATATCCTCTATGGAGCAAATCTTTGACATCAGCCGTAGTCTTCTTCTTTGTTGATGATCTTATATCATCTATTAGAATATTCTTCAAAAACGACTTCCTCATTCTAACCTTGGATGGATCTGAACAAGATAAATCACATGAATGTTGCGGGATATATCTTCTGCATTCAAAAACACCATTAATTTTGGAAACAAGAAAGCATGAAACCTCCAAGGAAAACTATGTAATTTCTTGAACTTGCACTCCACGGTGTATCGTGTTTTGTCACTCTTAACAGTAACAAATTTATAACCACTTTGAATTGAGTACTTCATAACAACATCACGAGCTGATTAACACCTCTTTCGAACACCTGCCCTACACCACTCAGGATATCTGCCCACGTGTCGACCTTTCTTGGTATCTTTTCAATCAAAGATGAATCATCGGTGACGTTTTCTACAACAATTACCTCATCCTTTGAAACACAAGTTGATGATGACGAAGAAGATGCAACATATGAATCTTCAACACTAGTAATCAGTTGGATTGTAAACTTCAACACATCAATCCGATTCATGGTGAAATAGTGAATCAAAATCTCAAATCCAAATTTGAATGAATGATATTGGAAGATCCTTCCACACTATAACAAAAATATATGAGCTCTTCAGGAATATAAGGACAACTCTGCTTCATGACACCTATCATCTCGCTGACAGTAGTTGATGCCGAAAGAAGATGGGAGACAATTAGATTGCAAAACAAAAACTCGGCAACAACCATGTTTGGCATGAAACAAACATAAAACACTAAAACTCACAAGACAACCAAAATTGACACCATAAAAAGGATTCCAGGAACAAGTTAGTTCAGATTATGGTGTCAACAATCAAAGTTAACACCATAAAAATTGAATCCAGGAAGATGTTGGTTTAGGTTTTAGTGTCAACAACCAAAGTTGACACCAATAACTAGAATTCAGAAATAATTTAGTTCAGATTGTAGTGTCAGCAACCAAAGTTGACACCAATAACTAGAATTTAGAAACATGTTTTACCAAGATTATTTTCTCCATCAAAGCACTACAAAAAAAAAAAAACTAAACTAAACTAAACTACGCAAAAAATTCATCAGTGATGCACTTCATTCGGGGGATGCGCCCCCTCGTGAGAGATATAATCATTATAGAATCTGAAAAAACAATAATTACTTCAAAATCAATACTATGCATTCTACACAGATGTATACATTCATAAAAAACAACATAATTCATGTAAAAACTGATTCATCCAATATTGCATTCTCCGACATATGTCTATATTCATCAAAAATAACAAAACTCATGTAAAAAATAATTTCGTAACACTAGTACATAAAAATAAGATAAATCAAGGTAACCTAAGTTTGATTCATGACCTAACATATCCAAAAAAACAAATATTCATAAGAAAAAAAAAACACAAATCAAAAAGGTAAAATCAAATCAAAAACTAAAACAAAACTCAAAACGTACCTGTTAAAGATATTATTCACGACCTCGAGTTCAAATGAACCAATAAAAGTATAAAGAGAGAAATTCAAATTTCCCAACAAATCAGAATCCTTGCAACAAAATTGATAAACAAAAAATAAAATGAATCATACTGAATATAAATCTCTATGAATTGAACATGCAAACCTTAAATAGATATATACGAAGCTTCAATCACGAATTAAACTTACCAATTCAATCAGATCTGGACAAATTGAAACTTCATAAATCTGATTTTGATCATAAAATTCAGATTGAAAAAAGATACTCGTATAGGCAACATAGGGACAATGATGCATCTCTGCAATGCACCCTAAACCAACACCTCCTCCATATATTATTCTTATTCAAATTTATACATATAGAAATTAGAGAGATGTTTTCCATCTACTAAGTCTCACGTCCTTTTTGCAGCATGATGCATCCCTGATAAGCAACATAGAACAATATTGCACTACTTTGTAAGCGACAAGCATAATGATGCATTAGCATCATAATGCTTCAACGGTTAAGCGACATGGGTAATTGTCGTATATCGGTAGGGACAAGCATACTGATGCGTTAGCATCATGATGTTATACTTTTACCAAGTATTCATCGCAAGTTCAAGATGATGCATCATTTTCTCAACGATGCGTCATAAGGGACACACCATTGCCTAATGGTTAACTTTGGGATAAGATGCATCACTTGCATCAAGTGTGCATCACATATTCAAGATGGTGTATCATTGTACTCAATGGCGAATTCCATAGCACGCAACACATGCTCGAGATGATGCTTAATCTCGTGCAATGACGCGTCCTAAAGTATGCACCATATGAAAATTACGGGGTTTCACGGTTTTAGACTATAAACATCGTTCAATGGGTGCATGCCAACATACATCCATTTTCTTAATAGATGCCACATAACATGTATCCATTTTTTACGGATAAACAGGTTGCATCAATTTTTCAACATGCATAAACACATGCATTCATTGTTTAGAGAATACTCGGAATCATAAAAGAAATCCACTTTTTATATTTAATTATATTTTTTATGAATGCAACTATTTTTCAGTATACGTGTATAAACATGCAACTATTGTTTTGTGGATGTATATATAACATGCAACCATTTGTTCAAATGATACGTACACAAAATGTAACCATGTTTCATATATAGGTTTCCATAATTTTTAAAATTATTATGGTCTAGGATTAGTTTTTTTGACCCGAATGGGCTAGACAGTAATAAATTTTTTTTTGGACCTGAGCATAACTTTTCTGAGATAAAAAGGTTTTACGAAAACTTATTTATTTCATGTTAATTATAACTCGGTGTTGGAGGTGTAAAGTGTGTCGGCACGTCATGACACGATGCACATCAAAACGTGCTTAATGTGTTGTTTGTGTTATGACATATATCTTTTTTTTTTAAATAAACTTGGCATGACACTATGCGTGGAACAATACACGATTAACCATGATGTACCATGCTGTCACACTTCTTTTATTTTTTTAAATAAATATTGTCTGAACATTTGTATAACGAGTAATTTAATAATTTTGTATAGATAATTATAATTGTATACAATACAATTTATTGCATAATATCTTAAAATTGTACTACTTAAAAATAAACTTATAACAAGACAAATACATCATATATAATCTATTTTATAATTGAATGAATCCTAAAAAGGACATTGTTGTTATATTAATTTTAATTATTTTAAAAGTTTGTTTTTTTTAAAAGCTACCAAAATTTATTATTGTAAAAAGGTGGGGCATAGACCTTACATCGTAAAGAAATCGTAAAAAAAGAAAGAAAATTTTGAAAACAATAAATTGTACTTTCAGAAATATATAAATTTTTTGAATATTAAAAACCTATATATCAAGATAAAACCTTCCTGAAACGAGAAACTATATTAGGCTAACATTAAAAGGCAGCACTAAACATGTGCACAAATTCGACAATAATTGTATGAATTAAAATATCTTGCTTAGCTAATCTAACAGCTATATAAACCTAGTTTAACGCTTTTATATATTGACCAGACCTCATGAAAACTACCTTCAGTATTGAAACTGATTATATATTATAATTTACCCAGTAGAATAATTTATATGATTGAGAGAAGGTCGTCACTTCACAAACTTTTAGTACAAGTCCTCAACCTTTTAAAAGTTTGCTTGTTGTTTAAAATTTTAAATATTGTACGTAATGTCATAGACACTGGTTAATAAAAGAATGATAAGATGGTCAAAATTTGGATACAATAAAGATATTTTTGTAAAATACACATGAATATGACTTGTTGTGACATAGTGTGTTGTGGTTTTTAACGTGTTACGTTATCTCGTATGTTATGTCATATGCTGACTGTTGTAATATAATATACCAAACTATTTACGACCTCAAATTTTAACTTTTTATGGTGTACCATAAATTCGTAGTGCGTCTTAAAGGCAACCTTCACCTTAACCATATAAGATTTCCTTTTTAAACAATTTTACACGATTGGAAAACCGCATCAGAAATTCCACAGACAAATCTGACAATTTTGTTGAAAATATGAGATAAGTGATCCATGGGATTTTCATTCTAGATCAAGCGAGGTACTCCACATCGGAGAAACACTAATAGGTGTAAAACAATTGTTTTTTCATTCTTTTTTGAGCATGCAATAGCTATAAGTGGGCATAAATGGCAATTTACACACGGGTCAGGGATGCCACCCAGAACCCAACTAGTCAAGCTGGCCCCTCTGCCAGACTTGACCCGCCAACCCGACTGTATTGTAACACACATTTTTGGTATTGTAACTAGAGGGGATCGATCCTAGATCTCTCCTAGAGGATAGGAAGCCACTCTAAACGGTGGTTCCTAACTACTGTTTAGGTTTTTTCATTTAATCTTGTATGAAAGATCTATTGAACAACTGAACTGTTGGAGAAAATGAGTTTTAAATAAATATTTTGTTGGTCTTGGTATGGTTTGATCTTAGGACCTAAGGGTTCTATGGATGCTCACTCATTTCCTTGAGTGAATGAAACTCTTTAGTTTAGTCCCACATTGGGTAATCTAGAGAAGGATGTCCACTATATAACTATTCTCATATGATAGTATGTAAAACGTGGGTGGAATAGGGTGGGCAAACAATACATGGACCAACCCATACAATATGCACATACACCATGCACCAATCCCTATGTCTACACGAAATAATTTTTTGCAACAATTTTCTTTAGGAAATTAATTCCAAAAATATTTTCGTTAAGAGTTCTATTTATGTGAAATTCTTTTGTTTCGGTTTTAATTGTTTTACAAGAAACAAAACCTAGTTTTATAAGAAAACCTAAACCTAAGTTGGTTTGCAACTAACTCTCTTCTATAAATACAACTCTTAAAACTGTTTTCAAGATATCCCAGACGCAGCTACTATCCTGTCTTCTTTTCACCATCTTTTCGCTTTGTTTTGCGCTTTTGAGTGTTTATTTCCCTTCCTTCCCTGTTGCTAAGTTCAAGAGTGGGTAGTTTGTATTGTGCTGATACAAGCTATATCGGGCAGTCTTATCCTGGACACATCTTCGCACGTTGGGGTTTATCATTGCTCTTCTCGAGTATACCCGCGAACTAATGTGTTAAGGACAACTTGTTGAACCTATGATTTTTCCCTCGTAGTTGTCCGTGTTAGAGTTGTTTTTAATTCAGTTCTTTATATATTATTCTGATACATCTAACACTGCTGTTCATTGTTGTAAGATTCCAACAATCTTAACACATTAACTTTTATCTCGTAACAATGGGAAAGAACGATGTTGAAAAACCACAAAAGTTCAACGGAAAGGATTTCAAGAGATGGCAATCCAAGATGTTGTTTTCCTGAGTTTTCATGATTTAGACACAATACTGGTTCCTTTTGATGATTTGATGAATACTGAAGATATTACTGAAGATGATAAAACGTTTTACAAGAGGCAGAATTATCTGGCTAAAAATCAAATTATGAACTGTTTGGAAGATGCGATGTATGATTTTTATAATGCTAAAGAAAATTTCAGTGCTTATGATTTGTGGACTGCGTTAGAAGCAAAGTATCAGGCAGAAACTGCTGGTAGCAAGAAATTTCTGGTAGCGAAGTTTATGGATTTCAAGATGACGAATGATAAGCCTGTTGTTGATCAATTCCTTGAACTTCAACAAATCATCAACGAGATTCTTGCTGAAGGTATGGTCATTGATGAGACTTTTCAAGTATCTGCGGTAATTGAGAAGTTACCATCTTCTTGGTCAGAGTACAAAAGAAAATTGAGGCATGAAACTGGTGAAGTCAACATGGTTGAATTGGGAAAGAAGATTCAAGTTGAAGAAATGTTATACACCAAAGACAAGAATGTTTCGTCTGCAAGAGATATGACAAATAAGGCTCATATGACTGAATACAAATCTGGAAAAGGTGATAACAACAAACGCAACCCTAAGCACGGTCCTCACAACAAAGGTACGTTTCGTAAACCTGAATCTTACATTACTAAGATTAAGGGTGCTTGCTATGTCTGTGGAAATCGTGGTCATATGGAAATTCATTGTAGACAACATAAGGACCTTAATAAGAAGAATAATGCTAACTTGGTTGCTGAGAATAAGAACGAGTTTTCTTCTATGGTGTCTGAAGTTAATCTGGTGACAAATGTGAGGGACTGGTGGGTAGACTCTGGAGCTACCAAGCATGTATGTGGAAGCGGAGACTTGTTCACCTCCTATCATAAGTTAGGGGAAGGCGAGAAACTCTATATGAGTAACTCATCTGCAGCAGAGGCTGCAGGAAAGGGAAAGGTCGGGATGAAACTTACATCTGGCAACACTCTCACATTGAATGAAGTTCTTCATGTTCCAGACATCTGCAAGAATCTTGTTTCCTATTCTGTTTTAGATATAAGGGTTTTAAAGTTGTAACTGAGTCTGGAAAAGTTGTAGTAACTAAGGGAAAAAAGTTTGTGGGTAAGGGTTATAATACTGAGGGTCTATATAAGCTTAATGTAAAATCTGATGAAATAAATTTGAATGATTCTTCTTCTTATGTCAATGCATAAATTGGCTAGCGTAGGATGCATACCTAAATTCACTATTGAAAAGGATCACAAGTGTGAGATTTGCGTAGAATCTAAGCATGCTAAGAAATCATTCAGTAAGAATATCCAGAGAAATTCTAAACCCTATGAATTAATCCATTCTGACCTAGTCGATATGAAGTCAGTTCAAACTAGAGGTGGAAAGAAATGGTTTGTCACTTTTATAGATGACTGTACACGGTACTGTCATGTTTATTTGCTTACAGGGAAGGGCGATGCCTTAGAAGCCTTTAAGATATATAAGCTCGAAGTTGAAAACTAATTGAATGCTACTATTAAAACTGTTAGGTCTGACCGTGGTGGTGAGTATGAAATTCCTGTAGGAGATTTCTGCGAAGAACATGGCATAATACATGAGACAACAACCTCTTATTCACCTCAATCCAATGGTGTAGCTGAACGTAAGAACCGTACCCTTAAGGATATGATGAATGCCATGTTGATTAGTCCAGGATTACCTGCAAACTTCTGGGGGGAGGCCATCCTCTCAGCTTGTTATATCCTGAATAGAGTACCCTTTAAAGTATCAAATAAAACTCCATATTAGTTATGGAAAGGTAGACAACCATCTTATGCTTACTTAAAAGTGTGGGGGTGTTTGGAAAAGGTGGCCATACCTCCTCCTAAGAGAACTAAGATAGGACCCAAAACTGTTGATTGTGTCTTCATAGGGTACCCTGAGCATTCTAGTGCTTATAGATTTATGGTTGGGAGTTCTGAAATTTCTGACATTGGGTTGCATACTATTATGGAGTCCAGGGATGCAGAGTTCTTTGAGAATGTTTTTCCTTTGAAAACTTGGTTCTCGAAAGAGATGTTTAGATGAACCTCTAGATATGCCTTCAACCAGTCAGTTATTACCTTTAGAGGTAGATGCACCAGAATTTGAACCTAGAAGAGGTGAAAGGGTTAGAACTGAGAAAACCTATCCTGGTTGCATTACATACTTAGCCGAGTCTGAGCCACAGACTTATAAAGAAGCCATGACTTCTTATGAAGCTCCATGGTGGAAAGAAGCCTCCATTAGTGAAATGGATTCCATCCAACAAAACGGTACTTGGGAGATTGTACATTTACCTCCAGGGTGTAAGGCCATAGGTTGTAAATGGATCTTCAATAGAAAACTAATATAGATGGAACTGTTGATAAATACAAGGCTAGGTTGGTAGCTAAAGGCTACAAACAGAAAGAAGGTATAGATTTCTTTGATACTTATTCACCTGTGACTATAATTACTTCCATTAGGATGTTAATGACTATAGCCTATGTCCATAACATAAAGATAACGTTTTTAAATGGTGAATTAGATGAGGAAATTTACATGGAACAACCCGAGGGTTTTGTAGTAAAAGGTTGTGAAAAGAAAATGTGTAAACTGATTAAACCTTTGTATGGTTTGAAACAAGCACCTAAACAATGGCATGAAAAATTTGATCATGTGATGATTTCTAGTGGTTTTAGGATTAATGAATCTGACAAGTGTGTTTACACTAAACTTGTTAAGGATGTCTGTGTAATTGTATGCTTGTATGTTGATGATATGCTTATACTAGGTACAAACATGGATGTTATTAATTCCACTAAGAAATTGCTGAATGAGAACTTTGACATGAAAGACTTAGGCCGTGCTGATGTAATCTTAGGGATGAAGATTAAAAGGAATTTTATTGGCTATAGTTTGAGTCAATCTCATTATGTTGAAACTATACTTAAGAAATATAATCAGTTTAGCTGTAAACCTGCTTGTACTCCGTATGATTCCTCTTGTAATATCAAGAAGAATAAGGGTGAGGGAGTTAACCAACTTGAATACTCAAGAGTCATAGGAAGTATGATGTATTTGATGAACTGTACGAGACCAGACATTGCTTATGCAGTGAGTAGGTTAAGCAGGTATACTTTTAATCCAGGGCTGATGCATTGGGATGCACTTATTAGAGTGCTGAGGTACTTAAAGTACACAATGTCCTTCTGTTTGAGTTATGAAGGATACCCTGCCTTCCTTGAAGGATTTTTCGATGCAAACTGGATAGCAGACTCAGAGGAGTCTAAGTCTACGAGTGGGTATGTATTCACTCTAGCAGGAGCTTCCGTTTCTTGGAAATCTTCCAAACAGACATGTATAGCTCGTTCCACTATGAAATCGGAGTTTATTGCGTTAGATAAAGCAGGAGAGGAAGCCGAATGGCTAAGATGCTTTTTAGAAGACGTTCCTCTTTGGCATAGGCCTGTGCCAGCGATATCTATACACTGTGACAGTACGTCTGCGATAGCTAGATCTAAGAAAAGTGTTTATAACGGGAAGTCTATACATATTCGTTTAAGACATAATTCTTTGAAATAACTTATCTCTACTGGCCTTATTACCGTTGACCATGTGAGGTCTAAGGAGAATATCGCAGATCCTTTGACGAAAGGATTGTCTAAAGAGATAGTTAGTGCTGCATCGAGGGGGATGGGACTTAAGCTCATAAAATAAAATTGCCATGAAGGATACTCAACCTTACCGACTGGAGATCCCAAGACGAAGGTTCAATGAGATAACTAATTTGTGGTGATTAAAGGTATGCACTATCAAGAGAATTACATTCTCTGTCCCTCGGTATATTGTTGTGATAGTGTGCCTGCATGTGAAGGATTACTTTTAAGAAGTCTTAATGAGTTCTATAGTTTCAATTTTAGATTGAAGTGGGGTGTAACAGTAACACTCTTGATAGAAATCAGCTATTCTGAATGAGGAAGTGGGCCGCTTCCTATGAGAATTTAAGCGAATTCTTTAGAGCATTCTGAGAAACGGGATACGTTCAGGGCCAAAATGGACACAATGGCACGAATTTAGCAACGCCAGGAGGATATCATGCGTGGCTGTTATCGCAAATTGTCATAGACACTGGTTAATAAAACAATGATAAGATGGTCAAAATTTGGATACAATAAAGATATTTTTGTAAAATACATGTCAATATGACTTGTTGTGTCATAGTGTGTTGTGGTTTTTAACATGTTACGTTATCTCGTATGTTATTGCATATGCTGACTGTTGTAATATAATATGTCAAACTATTTACAACCTCAAATTTTAACTTGTTAAAGGCAACCTTCACCTTAACTTCCTTTTTAAATAATTTTACACGATCGGAAAACCGCATCACAAATTCCATAAACAAATATGTTAATTTTGTTGAAAATATGAGATAAATGATCCTTGGGATTTTCATTCTAGATCAAGCGAGGTGCTCCACATCGGAGAAACACTAATAGGTGTAAAACAATTGTTTTTTTTTTTTTTTGAGCATGCAATAGCTATAATGGGCATAGAGGGCAATTTACGCATGGGTGGGGCTTCCACCCCGAACCCAACTAGTCGAGCTGGCCCCTCTGCCAGAATTGACCCGCCAACCCAACTGTATTGTAATACACATTTTTGGTATTGTAACTAGAGGGGATCGATCCTAGCTCTCTCCTAGAGGATAGGAAGCCACTCTAAACGGTGGTTGCTAACTATTGTTTAGGTTTCTTCATTTAATCCCGCATGAAAGTTCTATTGAACAACTGAACTATTATGAATGCAGTGAACCTAGCACCTACTGTATTGGGTATTGAGCTAGAACTTGGGAGGCAACCCCGAAGACCAACCTGAGGTTTGGCTAAACGGAAACACATTAGTAAGTGACCGTTCATACTTAATTATGCGTTGACTCCGTTAATAAGTCAGAAATTTCCTAAACACAGCATGCATCTATAGAATAATTGGGTCAAGTACGTGTAGCGGAAGGATAGACAAGCCCAAGGTCTAGCCAAGGTGGAATCTTACGATGTGCAACGACAGCAGCGACAGTGACCTCGACCCTTTCTCCCAACAAGTTGCAATAACTTCTTTAATAAAGGCAGCTATTGAGTTCTTAATACGCGTGTTGAAACATTCCTCCATTTTTTTTCAACTACAGATTAACGTGTTCATAAAATTTAATCTCTCTGTCATTATCAACAGACCCTTGTTTGAATTTCAAATATACATTGCTGATCCTTATATGCACCTTAAGTCGTGAGCAAACACTAGATTCAATGTCCCACGGCAAAGCCATACATAACATGAGCTGCGACCGTGAGTACCAAACTACCAATGCTTATTATACCTTCTGCATATTCCCCAACAGATCTCAATAAGTAGCCCATTGGCCCCAAAGAAGGATCATTCAAATCTCAAAGCCAAAGGTCAACGACTCAACGTTTAAGAGACTGCACATAAACATCCAACGATTAATCTATAACTAACATTCAAACTCGTGGTTACCCCATACTATACTTACCAGTAAGAATGTTTTCGACAGAAATAGTCAACCTATATACCTCAATAATTAAAAGTCAGAATCAAATTTAAAACTCTCTTACAAACCCTAGGATCAAACATCCACTTCAAATCTTACGATCAATAATTTATTAAACATCGAAGTTGATATACCAAACTAGTTAGCAAGTGTTTTATAATCAAGCTTCGGTATTTGCGCGCCTTCTTTCCTTTCTCTTAGGGGGAATTCCTTAATGCCCCCACATTCCTTAATAGCATTTCAATATGATCTCACTTTTATTAATAATATCAAAGTGCTCTTACATTGGCAAAAAAACATTTAATTTGTCAATTATAACCTTATTGTTTGAATTTCAAACTATCCCCACTTAAATTATGGTTTACTAGAAGCAATGTGAGCCATAGATTGGATTGATGGTTTGGATGGTTAGATGTTTTCGAATTAAATGTTTTGACATGATGATCTCGTCTTTTTGTCATGAGCATTTACCTTCTGGCACACATGTTTTAAGTTCTTTTGAATAACTTTGGTTTTCTATTTCTTAGGTTAGGGTAAATCTATTTAAAGAATATTATTTTGAAATTTATTTTGGACCATGGATTACTTTAAAGTGACAAAGAGAACAAAATAATTCATAAGCATTATTTTATTTTATTTTCATTTTATAGTTGCACGGTGCTGACTTTATTTCTCTTTATCTGTAATAATCGGGTGTGGTTCATGCCCACCTTTAACGTTGGAATCACCAAAGTTAGTCTTGAGATCAAAGTCATGGTTAAATGAAACGAAAGACACTGTAGATGTCTATCAATTTCGGAAGGTTTAAGGTTTCTAGGTTTGTTTTGATAAAAATGCTGAGGACGTCTTAGTTAGGTACTTCTTATAAGAACTGATTTTCATACATCGAACTATGCAAGTTCATGTTAGATAAAATTAAATGGAACTATCAAGCCGATGTGAGAAAACCAGAAGATGTTTTTAGGAACCAATGCTACTCGATACTCTTAGAATTGGTATCAAGATCACACTTGTTAGAAGTGCTGATAAACTTTACTGTTTTCAACTAGAGTACTGATGGTGATAGGATTATATTTTCTAATATGTGATCTAATCAGGTATTCCTTGGTCTAACAGGAGTATCTAAGCAGAATACTGTCTGCCTAACTGTAGGGTTCAATATACGCGGTATAGAAACTTAAGATGCTCTTTGTTTGCACAAACATTTCTAATATTTGTCTAACAGGAGTATTTAAGCAGAATACTGTCTGCCTAACTGTAGGGTTCAATAGACGCGGTATAGAAACTTAACATGCTCTTTGTTTGCACAAATATTTCATTGTCTAAATCTTTTCACATGTTATATTCAACATATCTTACCCAGCTGAGCATCGACCTTTCTAAACTAATTATAATATAAAATATCAGGTACAAGATCATATTGCCAAGAACAAGTTATGGTGAAAAAGAGACGAGATCATCATGTGAAAACATTTAATTCGGAAACATCTGACCATCCAAACCATTAATCCAATCTATGGTTCACATTCTTTCTAGTAAACCATAGTTAAAGTGGGGATAGTTTGAAATTCAAACAATAAGGTTATAATTGACAAATTAAATGTTTTTTTAGCTAATGTAGGAACACTTTGATATTATTAATAAAATGGGATCATATTGAAATGTCATTAAAGAATATGGGGTTAAGGAATTCCCCCTTTCTCTTACTAATCTCCTAATCTAATCCTAAAACACACGAAACAAGCACTCTTCCCTTCCCCCTTCTCTCTCCCTCAAAAGAAATGTTTTAAGATTTGAAACGACGAAAACCGCGGAGGATTTCTAATCAACCAAAGAAAATACTTTTGAAATTTTCTTATCAGAAGAAGAAGAAGAGAGAGAGAGATATAGAGAGAGAGAGATGGCTGCATATAGAGCTGATGATGATTATGATTATTTGTTTAAGGTAGTATTGATTGGAGATTCAGGTGTCGGTAAATCAAATTTGTTATCTAGATTTACAAGAAATGAATTTAGTCTTGAATCTAAATCCACAATTGGTGTTGAATTTGCTACTAGAAGTATTCATGTTGATGATAAGGTTGTTAAGGCTCAGATTTGGGATACTGCTGGTCAAGAAAGGTTTATCTCTCTCTTTCTCATTATTATCTCTTCTTCTTCTTTTTTATAAATTCGGATTTCTCTTAAAACTTTGAAAAATTAATATCTTGTAGATTTAGGTTACAACTGTTGATCATAAATGTGATAATGATTAACCTTTAATGGGAAAATTAGGTGTTGAGTAAAGGATTTTAATCGTACTATTGGAAAGCTTTCATTTTATGAATTGGGTTTCTAATTGTGGATTTATGTCTGTTCAATCTATCAAAATTCTGAATACGTAAAGGATGTAGTGTTCTCTGAATTTTGTGGATAGGACATGAAATCTCGTTCTCGTTGCTATTCATTGCCTATGGGGCTAACTAGGAGTATCATTTTAAGTTATGAGCACCGGCGAATATATGATTAGAAAGTTTTCCTATGTTGGTGGTGGGAAATGTCGGTTGTTGCAATGTTTGTTCGCTTATTTAGCATGTACGGGGTTCTCTTGTGAGATCATACTTTTAGTTTCTTACATCCTGAGGTTATGACTTATGAGAAATCTAATGCATTGGTGTTTGATATTGTTTGGGAACTTTGTACATGTTATGCCCAATTATGCTCAAAGGATAGATATTTGTTTGTTTTGGGTATTACAAAGGGGGTGTTTCCTCTATTTGTAACTTACCCAAGTCAGTAACTTCATTTGAGATAAAATTTGTCATTTGCAATAGCCTAATTCGATATGTTTATATGGTACTCCTGCATAAAGATTAACAAAAGAGAGGAAAATGACAGCTCAAACTAGGTTAACCGAGGTCCTCAATCGTACTTGTATCTCTAAGTATAATTTATTAGAATATGCATAACTTCTGTATTGTCTTGATCTCGACTCCGTACATCATCTTAGCCTCACATCACCTCAATATTATTCAATTGTCATCCTTGTTGTGTGTATTCAGAGTCTTAGTTTTTGGGTCATTACATTGTGCCTCATGTGGAACTCGGTATATTAGGAGTTATTCTGTTCCCAAACAGTTTTTATCAAAATTGCGTAGGGTTCTATTCAATGTTGTTGCATTCTTATTATTTCAGTTACTTGTTTGTATTAATTCATAGTGTTATAGTAATGCATGGATATATTCTCATATTTGTGACTTTCTTTGAGAAGGTACCGCGCGATCACAAGTGCATATTATAGGGGAGCTGTTGGTGCCTTGCTTGTCTATGATGTAACACGTCATGTTACATTTGAGAATGTAGAAAGATGGTTAAAAGAACTTCGAGATCACACTGATGCCAACATTGTAATAATGCTAGTGGGAAACAAAGCAGATCTCCGCCACCTGCGAGCCGTTTCCACCGAGGATGCAAAGGCCTTTGCCGAAAGAGAGAACAATTTCTTCATGGAGACATCTGCATTGGAATCATTGAATGTGGAAAATGCTTTCACAGAAGTGCTTACTCAGATTTATCGTGTTGTTAGCAGGAAAGCTCTTGATATTGGAGATGATCCGGCAGCCTTGCCCAAGGGACAAACTATCAATGTTGGGTCAAGGGGTGACGTATCAGCAGTGAAGAAGGTAGGGTGCTGCTCTTCTTGATGCTTCTCAATAAACGACGTATATACTGAAGTGATCTAGGGAGAAAGAAACATTTTCATCTACATAATTTTCGATTTTATGTGATATTTGTCTAATGCTTGAATTCATCATTTAAAATTTTGGCTTAGAATCTGTGTAGAAGGTTTTTGCATTTCTCACTGTTGCCAGACTACTCGTTGTTTATTGCTTCCTCTTATATAGTATTGTTTAGTCAATTCTCAATGTTCACAAAATTCTGTTGTATTTGTTTCGATTGGATTCTAAGTGTATTCAACAACTCTTCTCTCGTGCATTTGATTTAAATTTTTATTTTTTTCATCAACTTTATTATGTTTCCAGATTTCTAAACAAAAATCAGAGTGAAACTGTAATTCTTTAATTCTGATCATCCATGGCCTTGCTCCCTTGGTGGAAATTGAGATGCCTTCACAAGAAATAAACAAAATATTACCATACAAATGGGAACCAAGAGTATTACCATTAGCTAGACAGGTTGTTTTAAAACTAAGTAATACTTACCACGGTACTTACCGGTAGTTGTGTCATGAAAGAAGGTTGTGTAGTGTTGAAAGCTCACTTGTATGTGTCAGAAGAACTGTCCATATATGATACATAAGGGCTGCCCATAAATGCCATATAAGGATTGCTCATATATGGTACACTGGGAGTATGAGCTCATGTATGTGCCTCTTCGACCTCGCACCTGCACGCCTCTTCTACCTCTCACTTGCATGCCTCTTGGAGCTTTTTGGTGAGTGCCTCTTCCGGTTCTTGAGGCGCTCGTATACACGTGTTCTTGTGTCATTTAGGCTGTTGCAAAACTTTCTTGGGTCATTGCAAAACTATTAAATAAGGAGTCAGGGACTCGGGCATTTCCATTTGAATACGATCCTACAAGAACACAATAGTGAATAGGTTCACTGTAAGGATGAAAGTACCTGGAGAATACAACAATCTAGATATGAATGTAACATACTAACATTATTTAGTGTATTAAAATACTTTAGTAGTAAGATCTATACAGATACTTTAAAAATAAAATAAAAAAACAAACAGACTGAAACTATTAAACCAGACTAGAAAGTACAAATTGGGAATAGCTTACCTGTAATAAGAGCAGAAGGCTAAACTTCCCAGATTTGGTTACAAAAGATTTTCTAGCTATTTTGGCTAAGGCATTAGCTACCCTATGAAAGTTTCTAGGAGCATATTTATATAAAGATAAACTAAAAACTGATAAACCGATTTTACAATCATTTACAAGGGAAAAAATTTCCAACTGATATTAGTTGTTTCTTTATTGAGAGTCTACACCAAGGATCTGTTATCTGAAACAAAAAGTACGACTTGAATTTTTTTTTACTGTGCCCATTCAATTGCCAGTAAGAGTGTCTTTGTTTCTGCTTCAAGAACTGATTGTGCTACTGCTGTCCAGCACCTGACAGCTGTGAAACATATTGAAAGGAAACAAATCCACAACATGCAAGTGAGGAGTTTTACCCCAAAGAGTCATTAACAAAAACGAGAACTCCATTTGCTGAGAATGTCAAATCTCTTGCAGATAGCATACATGTACTATTATTAGAGTAAATAGATAAACATATTGTTGTTAATTTTCTATAAAGGTGTTGGGTCTGATTCAAAATATCCATTTGAATTTTAATATGCTGAATGATAGAGATAGGAGTTTGTTCCTTATGTTCCATACTATCACTGTTACGAGCTTTCCATATCTGCCAGAGTATAGTAGTATATACTTTATGATTGTCAGAACTAGTAGCAGTTGGTCTCACAAGAAACCAATCAATAATCCAATCTCTTAGACTAGGGAAATTAGATATGATACTAAAAACTTGAGGGCAGTACCCAAAACATACTGCTCTTGCAAAAGAGAAGTGATAGAAAACATGATCAAACTCTCAGGTGCAGATTGGCATAAAGGACATGAATTATCAGCAACCACTCTTATAAAACGCAAATGAGATTTAAGAGGCAAAATGTTATGCAAGCATTTCCAAATAAAAGATCTTAAGTTAGGAAGGATAACCATGTGCCAAACTCTTAGCCATTGTTTTTGTTCTTGTGAGGAGGTTGTGCATTATTGTGCAGTGCTCTGCAATAAGACTTCTGTAAGCAGAGATGGTAGTAAATGCACCATAAGTTGTCAGTGACCATCTAACAATATCTTTTCTTGTGCTAGGAATTCTAATTTGGTGGATCCTTGTGATCTGATCCTCTGAAAATAATTCTTGCAAAGCAGAATCCTCTTATTCATTTGTATAAGCATTAGTTGAAGATTTTAGTGGAAAGGTAAAAAACTTATGCTTAGTTTGGTATTGTCGTGAATTTTGTAGAAGTGTTTATCTGCAGTATGTTGGTGTGATGTGTTATGTAAAACAAAACAGTTGAACGTTTGGTGAACTATAAACTAAAAATTAAAGATGATTATAAAAGTGATCAAATTATATTTGGTAAAATACCAGGTTCAACTATTGTTGTTGTGGCAAATGACAAAAACAGACATATGTCTAAAATAGTTTTATTCTATTTTATTGGTTTAAAAATAATTAAAATTTTAATTATTAAATAAATAAATATGTATATATATATATATTAACCTTTCTAATAATAATTTGTTATATATTGTTAAAAAGGTGTTTTTTTAATAACTATTTTATATTACAAATATAATTTTCAAACAAAAAATCAAATTAAGTAATTTTTCATTGAGATGGTATATAAAATTTATTGTAGTTTAAAAATAAAATAGAATAATCTTTAAAGAATAAAATATAGAAAATAAAAAATTAATGTTAAATAGATTTAAGGATATTTTTCGTCATTAATAAAATAAATTAGGGATATGAAAGGAAATTTAAATATGAAAATTATGGTGGGATCATAGCTTTTGCTTTTCGAGCTTTTAAAAGCTCCTTCTCCCCGGTTTTAAAAACTAAGGAATTTTAAAAGTGTTTTTTGAAAAGTAAAAACAAAAAATGCCAAACCCAACCTTACTTGGTCGTTTTTCAGCTGACGCTTTTGTCTTCGCCTTTTTCTTACTCCTCTTAGGTTTAAATCGAGTAGATTTAGGTCTCCCTTGACGCTTTCTATGTTTTGGATCTTTAATTCTTGGCAGCGACCCCCCTTGAGTCTCACCTTGGTTAACCTTTTCGATTTTTATTTTTATTGCGAGTAAGTTCTTGATCATCTCATTCAACAACTCTTTATTTGTATTGCGAGTAACTTCTTGATCATCCAACAACTCATTAACAACAGAACATTGTTCCTTGCTGACACATGCCAAATCTGCATCTTCACTAAACTTCGCACTCAACTAATTAAAACAAACACTTGATTCATTATTTTCCCAACAACTATAACTCATTTTCACCTTTGTATGTAACCTAACATGATTATTTTTTTTTGGAAAAACCCAATAGTGAGTCCTCTTTCTTACAGAAACTCATCATTAAAATAATATATATCAAAAATCCATAATATAAGATTATCACTATAAGACAGTAGGTTTTGAGTTGACTTTGCATTTTATATTTTTAGCATGACTAGAATACCCTGATCCTTATTTTATTGTTACTAACATATTAATTGGAAAAAATAATTCAACTGTGTTATTTTGTATCTATATTTTGAGAATTATTTTGAGGCATGTGGTTGAAAGTTGTGTTAAAGCTCAAATTGTAAAGCTTCAGGCCCCACCTGAGGTATTTAAACCAATAAGAATTGTGGATTTCAACCATTTTCTTCGATTTTTTAAACACCTACACTGGGTGGGTGATGAACACATGCCTTAAATTTGAACAACTGTTTGCGATCCCTACCAGTCTTTTTCTTCTGCCTCTCTATCTTCCATCCTCGATCTTTTTGACAAATCTATTCACTTTCGTCTTCGATAGCTATGGTGTTTAATGTACATTAGAGAGATAAAGATTAGAGAGAAACATATATCTAGAATACCTTTTTCTTATAAAGGTAGAGAGAGAGGAAGAAAAGGGTATATTTATGGTGATAGAATGTATAGAAATTGTGACTGCGAATAGGAAAATACGAGCTTGGTAAATACACAAATTTGTACAAATCATTGAAGTCAAAATTTTAGAGAATAATCATATCATTGATCTCCCAAACCCTATTCACTACCCATAAACCCTAACCCTAACCCTATTCCCCCTTTCTCTTCTTTTATTTCAGAACCTTAATCTAATTAACTAACTCTTTTGATTTGTTTATTGGAAAAATTAATGTTGATTCACAATTGGGTTCATCTAGAAATAAAAAATACCATCGAGAGACCAAGGTAATATGAACCAAGGTTTGTGTTTATCATATTATGTTAGTTCTCCATTACCATAGCAGTAGATTTTTTTTTATTGTATCTTTTATTTTATCATAATTGCTATAATTTTTTTTTTTTAACAACAACATTCCACAATGAAAAAAGATAAAATCATTGTGAAGGAATTAATACATTCTTCGCCAGTTGTTATATGTTTTTTAAATCAAGGTATGTATCTTTATTAGCTCTATGATCAGTACTTTCAAGTTCTGGCTTTCCAGAAAAAAGGTTTTGATTGTATAACAAACATTACAAATTGCTAACATGCGCACTTAGGGTAGCAAATCTTAACTGACACCAATATGTATTTTTTACATCAAAAGTGAGAATGTCTAGAATGTACCTCACCCACCAAAGATAAGAAAATAAATATACCTACTTTCGTCTCTGTTCGACTAGCAGGTGATTCAGTAATTAAACCTTCATGAATCCATTTTTGTTCTTTCATTTCAGGTAACCCCCTTGAAGTATCAACTAATGGAGGAGGAGTGATATTAGGAAACCATTCCTTCCTCGATGGCCTTAACTAAATCTAAGGACTGGTTCACTATTATCTCGCTATGTGTTAGTAGGATAAATAGAATCAAGATGTATCGATGAGTCACAAATTAAACCAATGCAATTCCGTTTTTTATAATATTATTCACGAGAAAAGTGGTTAGCTCTATTTTCATGTTTCATGTTGTCGCCTTCGAAATCGATGCTTATCCGCTGGTTACAAACGAAAGGAACAAACTACCCAGTAAATGAGGGCGCCCTGTACTATTACCCATTGATCTACTTGCCCCAACCTTTCTAGGGCTTTTTAACCAATTGTGGGAAAAGGGATTCCTACTTTAACTAGTCAAATAAAGGGGTATGGCATCCAACCAATACCGATAGACGCACACAGAGCAATTCCCACCTCGTCCCTAAAAAAATCTCATCTAAAGGAGACATGTAAGAATCAAATAATTCTTTATGTTGGAACAAAATATCTCTAAACCCCCCTCGGAATAGGTTATTCTTTTTTTATATCAAAAGGGATATTGCTGTGTTGCCTTGAATGATACACTAATCCTTTGAATCCGGTACCAACAGGTATCATCCCTCCAGAACAACATTCTCTTTCAGACCTTTCAACTAATCGATACGACCTCGTAGAGCGGCTTTTGCTAAAACTCGAGCAGTTTCTTGAAAACTCGCCTCGGATATGAAACTTTTAGTATTCAGAGACGCCCTTGTTATTCCCAATAAGACGTCTCTATAACAGATCGCTTCTTCCAAAGCTCGTCCCGTTCGTTCCTCTCGTAACAATCCAATAAGTTCTCCGGGTGGCGTAGGATTGAATACTTTATTTTGGTTCACTCTATTTCAATCGTTGTCTCTCCCAACGAAAGGTATTCCACGTTATATATATATACCCCAAACCTTATAACATAATTAATATAGGGTTCAACGAACCTTTTGTCAAACGTAACGCCAACTAACCATGAATGAGCTTCCTTCCAGCGGCAAATTCTTAACCAGCGAGCCGTGCCCCTTTCAACTTCAATGTATGATGATTATTTTTTTTCAGCTTTCTATTATCTTTTAATTAAAGTTGAATTCACTTTCAGTACCTTGTTGCAGTCCGGTAGTTTCTTTTATCTCACTAGGTCTTCCTTTTCTATTTGCTTCCAATAGTTCGACTTATCCAGAAAAATTATCGTCATACGAATATGGTTCCGATCCTTCCGGTGATGCCAAAAGTCGTTTCGATATACGATTTTATCTGGTCTCCAAATGATGTTTTAATAAGGAAAAACCATGGGTTATCTCAGGTAGATTGATTTATGTTAAATCATTCAAACCCAATAATTCATTTGCTAGAAGACATAACTCAACAACACCAGAAAAACAAATTCACATGTTTAATATATGTTTTAGCTTGATTCAAACTATTGATGCTTTGTCTGCTTAATCTTTTGATTTTAGGATTTCTATATTGCAATTGTAGATTTCTTTTTTTATTTTTCTTTTTGTGTTTTTCTTGCCGATCGCAAGGTAGTATTCAATTCATGGGAGCTGATTCCGAATCTTCATTGTGAGCTAAATTAATTTCAGTCTTCAATTGATTATAGTGAAGTGAGTAGAGCTTGGTAACGAGTAGAGCTTTATCAATTAACGCAATCGCAACCAGAGTTTATGCAAGGTAATTTTATGTATATAAAAGATTCCATACGCCCATATAATAACACGATTTTTTTCATTTGCTATTTTGCTAACAGGTTAATGCACAAGATTTGAAATTATAGTGAAGGTGTTGTTCTGAACAAGTTTTCAGGTCCCGGAATACCACTTTCATTATCCTTAACACCAAGATATCAGTTGTCGTCGCTATGGGAGAAACCTGATATATGGTCTTCAGTACAGATGGTAACCTACTATATTTTGTTCTTCTCGATGTTTAATTAAGGAACTAAATTAACAAAAGAGTTAATGTGATATTTTATAAATGATAGTATTTTTGCGGGTTTTATTTAATAGATGTATTGATTGGAATTATTATTGCATGATTTTATTTCTTATATACAGGTGAGGTTTCAAACAAAGAAGGACAATATATTGGTACTACTCTATAGTCTATAAGTTTGTTGATGGGAACAGAAAGTTGTGCATGCTGACTTTATCCTAAACAGCCTTCGGTAGTGCTTGCCTAAAATTTCTTATATTTTTGTGGGCTTGAAACATTATTATAAAAGAAACATTCTTTAACATCTAGAAATGCATATTCGGCTACCAATTGACAGTATTTTTATTTCACATTTTTTTGAGGATTTAATATAAGATCATGTCCAATTGCGCTATGAAGTTCTTGGTGTATATTTTTAGCTGAGTTGCCTTATCCTGGATACTACTACTAACCATGTTCTGTCAAACCTTTAGGGTTATTAGAAGTTGCAAGGGAAAGACAATTCAGTGGCCATCACCTATGCAAAACTAAGGAGTGATTGGAGAGAGCTGTTATGTTTTTTGTTCACTGCATAATTTTGTGCAAGATCATTTGGTAATTCAGTTAGTATTCAATGCATAGAAGTTTTAATTTTCTTGGGTTATAATTCGACTAGTAATCCGGCTACTCAGATTCTCATCATCAAATAACATCACTAAGCAGTACAGACATTTGCGAAATCTTTTTTTTTTCTTTTTTTTTGTCATTGTTTGGTTTTTAGTGCTGGGTAGAATAATTTCTTTATGTTGTTATGTTGCTTTTTGGTAGGGTTGTATGCATCTAACAACTACCATATTGTAACAACACAATAAGATATCATACTTCCACAACATTTTGATAAGCTTTTCCCATTGGTTGCTCATGGTAATCTTTACAAGTGCATCACCATTGCTGGTGACACGCTACTGATACTCAATTATTTCAAAGGTACAAATTAGGAAGAAGAAAATCAAGGGGGTGGTAAAATTACTAAGGTTCATTTTTTTCCGCAAAGAGATGCATATATAAACAAATGCATGTACTAAAATTCATCCTTCATTACTTCTAATTGATTCTTCGTCTCTAGGATTGTATACCTCTTTATGTTATATTGATAGACACATTTTTGTGTCTAATTTGTCCGTAATTATTTATTTTGCTAGTGCTCGATTTTATACTTATTGTGTGATTTTATGTGTTTGTAGGTATTTTTAGGAAATAAACATTTGTGGAAAAAATGCCTTAAAAAGTGATAAAAGCACCAGAGAAAACTACTAAAGGCACCCAAGAGTTCTGATAAAGGCGCCTATATTTTGGATAGAGGCACCCCTTCGTTTGAAAATGGAAAATAGCGGGAAAAAAAATCTACGCGTGAGAAGTTATTTGTGGTGTTTCAAGACCGATATTTTCAGGATTTAAAAGAGTATTTGATATCACAACATGAAGACACGGTTAAAACACGTCAAATTGAGAGTTTGACTCCGTGAAAAATGATTCAGATTCATTGCTACTGCCGAAAATAGGTTTATTCTCGGATTTTAGATAAACTAGAGTTTCGATTTGATTTGGAGAGGATATTGGGTCCTTATCGACTTAGGAGGATTGATTATATTTACTAAACCTATAAATAACAAACAGATCGAAGAAAATTAAGGTAGACAGGGAGGAGTAGAGTTTCTTCCGGAAATTGGAGGGAGGAATTCTCTTAGAGATTCCTTGCTCCTGTGGTGTAGAAAAAGGTTGTATCAAGTTACAAAAGAGGTTAGGAAGGTTGGGTCGAGCTCAGGAAGCTAAACAGAGCAAATAAAATCAATTCAGGAAAATTCTCTACTACTGCTGCTGAAGAACACAAAGAACATAAGAAAAGGCAACGATTTCTTCAACCGTTCTACAACGTTCAGCTTTTCAACGCTTATCTTCAGCTGCAACGGTTTTTTCAACCCATCAGCAACATTTTTCATCATCTTTGCAACATTTATCTTCAGCTTCTTTGTAACAGTTAATCTGTAACGACCAGAAAACGTTGCAGATTTCCTATTTTATTATTTTTAGCTTCTTTTCTTCTTCTCAAGCACTTTTGAGCCATGACCAATCTTTTGAGAGTGTTTTGAGCATGATGAGCTAGACCCTAATGCCGGGGCGACGGAGGAAGCCATTTTTCCAATAATAAAGTGGTATATTTTTATCTTATTAATTTTCTTGCGATTCTTTTATGATTATTTGCTTTGAATTAAAATTGAAATAATAATTTTTATCAATTAGTTGTGTTTTCTTTTGATGAGTCATGCTTAGTTTAGAGATATTAATGTCTCATACTGTTGATTTACAACTATTATTTTGAAAATATAACTTTGGCAATATTTAAATCAATTGAATGTGTAAGTTACAACATAATTGTTAATGCTAAATCACTTGAAAAATTGGCTAATGTTGGAATCCTTAGTCTCAGTTCTTTCCATAATTTGAAATCGATTCTTCTTTAATCTTCTTTATTTTTAGTGTCAAAAATTAGGTTTAAAAATCAAATCTTTGCAAGTCTGAGTATCGAATCTTTTACCAATATTTCTAAAACACATGAATGTGAATGAGATAATTGGGTTCGTTAGTTCGAAGATTTCCACTTAAAATTTTGAATGCAGACTGATAGTTACTGAGAACTAACAGAAACAGATAAGAAGGCTTTCTGATTTAATCTCTCTTTTTCATCAACACGTGGCCATTTACACTGTTAACAAATACATTTTACGCTTTTGTCGATTTTTTCATACACTTTTGTTTCGCAGGTGTTTTCTTTGATGGATAATGTAGAGTTTTAACTCTTCTCTGCTAGGTAAATCAAATTATTAAATAAAATTGCAAACATTTCAAGATTCAAGGTAATTTAGACTAGGGTTTGGGTTATATGGTTTATACTGTATTAGCTTCCATATGTCATGTAGAAAAGTTACATGGTGATCTAAAATTTTAGTTACATAATTTTATATTTGTTGGTGATATATAGAGCAGTTATATACTCATGTAATAGTTTCTGTGAAACAGGCGGCGGTGGGAAAATTGATTATTTTGTTGGAAAAATTGTCATGGTTTTCTTCTTATAAAAAGTACTAGCAACATAGGTTCAAATATCCTTATTTATATAAGGAGCAGAGGTGTATATCAAATTATCCTACCCAGATATGTAGTAAATTATCCACCCTTTCTATACATGCCAATGTTAAGAACTATGCAGATGTAGGGGAATCAAATAAAAACCACCACAAACTTTATATTTTTATCCAAATGCCTCGGCATTTTCTCCGATAGGCGCATCATATCCTTCATTTTCTACTATCATTTATTAGGATCTATGTTTCAAACAGATAGAATATTTGGGAAGGCAATGTGTGGATTGCTTGAACTGTCAGTACACATGATCTTGGATAATTTTTAATAAAATACATTAGATAATACATGCACATAAAAGTGTGCCTTCTGCTACCGATGTGGGATAAGAGGGATTGTCTCTCTACTCTTCTTCTTTGATTTTTGAAGGTTGATTTCACTGGAAAAGAAAGATTATATGTAGCGTGTCTTCCTATAAAAAGAGTTATATACCTACTAGGCTTACTAAATATATGTTTTTTACATGTTTATTTGTTATGTTGGTGGTTCTAATCCGAGAAGAGCCAAATATACTTTCACCCTTGTCAGGTCTTGTTGCCATCAAGACAATGATAATGACAGCACTTGGGCCCCGTCTCGGACTAACTTGGATTTAACTCTCCTTCTCAATGATATTGGAAGGAAAGTTTCTGATTTCCTTACTGAGAATCTTGAAGCAATTATATATTATCTGAATATACATATATTCATGAAGCATAATATTTTGGAAAAATTTAGGATTATTATATAGGAGTTTATACTTACTGTGTTTGAGTTTTCTCATTTTTACTACCCTGTATACCAAATTGGTATACTCTGAGATACAATTGTTTGGTTTCCTCAGGAAGTTGTTGAAGTGGACTTCTGTCACAGACCGAAAAATTCCGCCTTCCTCGCGTTGCGCTGGGCAGGCTTGAACTCCCCGATGCGCGATTTAGAAGAAAGTAACCGGACCTTAAAACTTAGCTTCTCGCTGGAAAGTGCAGGTAAATTTTTTCTTTTCCAAGCATGCCTTGTAAACATTATACTTGAAACGTAGTTCCCACATTATTCAAGCTACATTTATACCGTTCCAGGTATATTTGCCTTTCCAAACATGTTTTGCAAGCATGGTACTCCGACCGTAGTCTCCATATCGTTCCAACTCACCCTTGACCTACAAAGGGTGCAAGGCCATTAAAGCCCATGGTGAATTCCTTTAACAAGCATCACCTAAGTACTATCCTTGTCCAGGCCTGACCCATGCCTTGGACTAGCATACCATTCCAACTTACCATTATTCTACCAAGGGTTTAAGGCTATAAAAGTTAATGGGGATGCCTTTGGAAAGTATCACATAATTACGATCATTTTCCAGGACTAACTCATGCCCTTGGACCAACACCTAGGATATTTCAATCCTAAGCTTTCGCTTCATCAATTCTGCTTCGACCATGCGCTGGAGCCTACAATTATCTTATTCTTGCCAAGGGTGCAACATCCAGGCACATGTCATTCCATGTCGCAACGGTTGCTAGGAAGTATGAACAATCCATCAAATGGAATTGCAACTAGCCCATCAAGTGTGGCAACAATCATCTCTTGCTTAGCATTGCCGAGCCAGATGATATGAGTTACCATAATGCCACAATCATCTCCCAAATTAGATGATATGAGCGACAAGGTGTTGCACCTCAATGCATTGCATTGCTTCTTCCTAGTACCCAACCCGTACCTTGAAGGGATCAAGCATGACCATTGTTCATCAAAGGGTCAATTCGAAAGGAACTAGCAACTTAAGCGTATTAAGGCAAAGCCAACTTCGATTCCAACTTTATCGCAAGGCCAAAGGCCAAGAGAAGCCTAGACCGTATAAGCGGAAGAACTTTCGCAAGGTATGCACTAGCTTGTGCATAACTATCGCTATTTATTATGCAAATATGCATTCTCAAATACGTAGCACGATTGAAGGATGCTTTCGCATAATTCAATCTTTATAGGGTAAGCTATATGCATATTGATGCTTTAGCATCAAATATGCTCCAACATATTGTGCATTACCGCTCATGCACATTCAAGCTTCATCGGTTAAGCTACCAGTATATTGATGCTTATGCATCAAGTATGCTCCAACATATTGGCCACTTCGCATATCTGTATGTGCATTACCCCTCATGCACATTCAACCTTGATCGGTTAAGCTACCAGTATATTGATGCTTATGCATCAAGTATGCTCCAACATATTGGCCACTTCGCATATCTATATGTGCATTACCCTTCATGCACATTCAAGCTTCATCGGTTAAGCTACAAGGATATTGATGCTTATGTATCAAGTATGCTCCAACGTATAGGCTACATCGCATTTATATGTGCATTACCGCTCATGCGCATTCAAGCAAAGCTCCCTCCCTATATATGTTTTATTCGCATTTCTACAAATAAATATTTGAATGGTAAGTGTCATCCATCGACTGCAAGGCCGAAAATGAAGATTTCTTGCCAAAGCCAATCGAAGCATTCTCGGGTAAGCTACAAATAAACACGCTGATGCATCACGGTGATGTATTCTTGGCTCGGTGATGCATTTTTAACAATGTATCACGGTATAATAGTGCATTAGCACTATGATGCTCTTACTTATGCAACATTGGCTCGGTGATGCATTGAATCATGCATCACGGCATAATAGTGCCTTAGCACTATAATGCATTCATCGAATAGCGACATTGGATCGGTGATGCATTGAATCATGCATCACAGCGTATTATAGCATTTGCACTATGGTGCTCCCACTTATGCAACTTCGGCTTAGTGATGCATTGTATCATGCATCACGGTATAATAGTGCATTATCACTAAAATGCATTCTCGGTATGCAACATACGCATAGTGATGCATTTTTAACAATGCATCACGGCATAATAGTGCCTTAGCACTATAATCCATTCTTCGTACGCAACTTTGGCTTGGTATAATAGTGCCTTTGCACTATCATGCCTCCTCGAATACGCATCACGCGCAATAGGGCCTTAACACTGTAATTCGAGGTCAAGGCATCCACACCCTAATGCATATCTGGGTAAGCTTTATAAGCTTAGGATGAAGCTTCAACCCAGGCCATGACGCGTCCATGAGTAAGCGCCATGCGAAAATTGCGGGTGTTACAACTTCAATGTTGTTGAACATGTGGTAGTTTTACTATTTCATACCAGAATATCAGGTCTTGAGTTTGGATGCAAACCTCTTCAATTTTTAGGTTCACTAACAAATGAACAAGTAAACCACAGTCTACCTTTTTCATGGAAATTTCATTAGGTTTGTTATTAATTGGTCGGTTGTCAGTCAAGCAAAATTATTTTAAGTTCTTTTCATGCACAATTACATATAATAATATAGCAATAAGAACGAGTTCGATCCACATGGAGATATGGGTTGTTAATTGTATTTGAAAACTTATGTAATCAGAGGGAATTTTTTTTTTTTTTTAATAATTTAAATTAAAAAACAAAAGATGAAAGTATTTAAGAAAATATCAGAAGAGAAAGCTTGTTAAGGAATTCACCATCCATCACTACACATGCTACTCAATAAATCATCAATATCATCGTTCACTCACTCATGTTATCAATAACCCTAAAGTATCCCCAATCGGTGTCAACATTTCGTTACGTCTCTACAAATTAACAAATATTGTAATCACTAATATATGAATCATTTTCCACCAAATAACCTAATGCTTTATCGCTAAGAGATTCAACTTGAAGAAAGCTTTAAATTTTGTGAGAATGGTTATCATAGGAAATATAAACACAACCGTGGCATACTCAATCTAGGCCAAATTTTACTTCTGACTTCCTTTACGATTCGCACCGCTAGTGATCACAAATTACTACTAGTTATTAGGGTTCTTGATAGATTACCTAAGACTCCTAATTAACTATAGACAAGTTATTAAAATATTTAATTCGTGACTCAAACATGCAAAACAACCAATCATATTATATGAACATAATCAAATAATTGTTATACGTAATAAAACTTGAACGATATATAAGAGAGTGGATCATGAAACTAATGCATTAATTGAATAATATGTTCATGAGTTCAAGTTACATCCTTTACCAATAAGAATGGTTTAGCTCATCATGGATTCCTCAAAATCCATAGAAAATATAGAAGAAAACAAGTAAAGAAAACCCTAGAGATCATGATGTTCAATCGCAACTCCAAACCCTAACTCCTTTTATTCCTTGTTTTTTACAAGTATCTCTCTCCTTTACAGTAATCATCAACTCTAGGGCTTAGAATCCTCCGGGACCGGGTTTTTTAAGTTTTAGAAGTCCATATGCGCGCCAAACCCTTCACCTACGGCTAGGAATCTGTCCCACGACCTAGCCATAAATACGTAGAATTCTTAGGGTGATTTTTCAGGGTCACTGATAAGGGCATAATTTATACATATATACCTTTTAATTTTTATTTGCTAGTACTTCAATTTGTACTAATTATGTATTTTTATTGTTTTTATAGGTAGCATACATAAAACCCGAAGTTACAAATATACACGGCTAAACGGACTAAATTGCTAATACAATTCACGTGCTTATCTCTTTGTTTTTATATGTCCAATTATGTATAGCTGCGAAATTACCATTGGGGTCGGACTGTTGGCTAAAGAGAAAAAAGTAGGTGATGTTTTCTGTTGGTACGGTGAACGAGCCAAAAGATAGTGTCACTGACAAAATGTGAGAGATAAAAAGGTGGACTTGATCTTTTGAGATAGCTGACGTGAGTCAGAGGTACAAAAAGTGAGCTGGTGGGACTTGAGATTGAAAAGAGAAGTTGATGGGTCAGTTTAATCAATTAACATGAGATGGTTAAAAGAAGTCAAAAGAGATAGGTCAGATGACACCGTGAGATGGAAAGGTGGTCATGTGAAAGAGAATTGAGAAGTAAAAGTAGGTCTTGGGTAGAACGGGGGTGATTGGCAGGTGAAAGAAAAAGTGAATAAGAGATAGACCGAGTGAGGGTCTGACACGGTGGGATAGGTGGTCGGATATTAGGGAAGAATAAAGAGAGAAAGGTACGTGGGAGAGAAGGGAATGATGAAAGAAATAAAGTATAGAACAGAAAGTGATGGAGAGAGAGAAGGGAAATTTTCTTTTAGGTTTTCTATTATTTTTTGGTTGGCGGGGAGAGAGGGAGAGTGAAGAAAAGGCTGATTTGAGAGATTGATTGGGAGAGGGAAGGGATTGAACGGATTGAAGTGAGGATAGTAGGTGGTAGGGTCTTTTAGGTTAACTATTGGATGCGTAGAGAAAAAGGAGAAAAATAGAGAGGGGGAGAGCGGTTGTGAGATTAGACAACGGAGAAAGAAGGAGGGTAGAGATAGAAAAACTTATAAATAAATGGTATGAAAAACACCTCTCTATTTTTCTCCTAATCTCACAAAATCTAGCAAAACATGTACAATGAGAGAGAAAAGTGGTGAGAGAAAAGGTGAGAGAAGATTGATTGGTACCTAGGGAAAGAAGGCTAGAGATAGAAAAAGCACGTGAAGGAGACAGAGAGACATTGGCTAAAAGTGAGCAGACAAGGGATTGAAAGGGAGACGTTGTCTGATTGGAGCTTTTTCTTGGGTTTCGGTGGAGGCAGCTTTTGGCTGTACAGAGCTTGTGAAAGTCTGACGGCTGGAGATAGGCTATTGTGCAAAAAGGGTTTAATCTTTTCCTCTTTATTTTACTCTTGTATTCATTTTTATGGGTTTTAAGAAATCCATCTACATGTTTTGCTAGATTTTGTGACCAGGGTTTTGGGTTGAAACCAATTTTGATTATGAAAAACTTATAAATAAATGGTATAAATGTTTAGTAATTTATCTTCATTGTTAGCTTGATTAATTATTGCATAAATAGTAGAATTGATCATATCTGCTTTCCGTTTGATATGTCGTGCTTGGATTAGATTCTTTGACGGTGTATGCTCACAAATAAATGTTTGATTCTATGAAACTATATATTGGTTAGATATCTCTACTGATTTTTCATGCTTTTAAATTGATATGCCATGATTAGTAACATTTGATGGGATATACTTTTCGATTGATAAGCAATTCTTTAGAAATGTCAACTTGGAAGCGAAGGAAATTACAGTGGAGAAACGATTATTTTGGAGATTAGATGTGAGTTCTATACATCAAATTGGTGAAAACCGAAACTCTAATGTCCTCTCTACTTGATCACATTTATATTTTAGCTAGTTTATTTCATTATTTTCTCGTTCATTATCATTTCCGAAAATCCAAAAATCCAAAAGATATTGTTTTTGATTAGTTTATTAAGAATATTGATTGCAGTATTTTCCCTGCTCCCTGTGGGTTCGACCCGTACTTGCCGTTGTCTTCATTGTAGATATCGTGCGATTGCGGTTTATTTATATAAGGTTTCCAAATCCTATCAATTTTTGGCGCCACTTCTGGGGAATGCTTGTGAAATATTGTAATTAGTATTTTTGATTTTATAATCGTAGTTTAGGTTTTTATTTATTTATTATTTTATACAGTGTTTTTTATTGTATTTTAGGATTTCTTTTTCTTTTTAGTTGTTTTTTGTTTTAGTATTTTTTTCAGGTACTTTTCTGAGGATGATGACTCCTTCTCAGGAGACGTCATCTAAGATGACACTGAGGGAATATATGAATCGGTCACGGCATAAGGAAGTTCTTGCTTCACATATGGTAAGTGAAGAATCACCTATAATTATATATGAAAAGTATTATAAACATAGACCGCCTAGTTGGAAGCAAAGATTGGGAATTCTGGAATGCCATAAATTATATGCTGATGATGATCAGTCTTGTAGTGACTCTCTGTTCCATACAATATATATAAATGATCTTGTGGATGATTGTGTAGATGATTTTCCTAATTCCATAGATGGATCTATCTCACAAGATCATTCGCCCGACTTAGAGGTTGTTTCTAGACCCCTAGACTTCCAAAAGTTAACTAATTTAGGGTTAGAATTGTGTGCTTCTCAAGTTTTGTTGGATCACTTTGCATCCAAATACCCAGAGGACTTGTCTGTTCTTGACATTGTGCATGAACCAATTGATATTTCCCCAATTCCAATATTATCCCCATATTTTGTCCTTTACGCACTTCCAAGTGTAGTAAAAACTTGGTTTTGGGGTAATCTCTTGTTTTTGATAGTTTCGGTGTCTCCGTGTTGCCATAATATAAGTGTGAAACTGTTATTTGTATATATTGTATTTTGAGTTGATCCCAAAATTTTCAGGTTATTAGTGTATGGAGATCCTTTCTGTACATATCCAGTAGGTAGATTTTTATTTTCTTGTTTTTATTTTATTTTTAGACTTTTTATTTTTATTTTTATTTTTATTTTATTTTCAGTGTTCTTTGTTATTACTATAGTTTGATATGTGTTACAGAGAATACTACTTTTCTTGCGTCAATCAGGTGAGAAGTTCCTACCCCTTCTCTTTGATTTACTTTTGTTTCTACTATTTATATTTATTGCACACCATTTTAGGTTGCACGGTTTGAAACATTGAGGACAATGTTAAATTTAGGTTTGGGAGTAGAGTTTCTGAAATTGATGCCAATAATAAACTTCAAAACATAGAAACTTGTGAACAATTCAGGATGACACTAACCGTTCTAGTTAGATGGAAATATAACTCTTATATATAGGAATTGGTGTGCCCAGCTAAATGGTCTATTCATATCTGGATGCACTCAGGTGTTAGAAATAACATGATAATCATTGAACAAGCATATCTCAGAATCATCATAACCATATCACTTTCTGTTTTTATTTTTGCAATTTTATGTTTCTCTAAGTGATTTGGTGGGGCCCTAGTATTGTCATAAGGTCGGAGCTCGAATGCATTAGAATTTAATTTCGTCAAAAAAAATAAAAATAAATTGACACTTTGATAGAAATATGTGTGTGTTCTCCCTGTCTCCGTCGCCTAAGCAAGCGTGGAATGCAGGATCCATGGGAACTATCATGTAATCTGTTGAAAAGAAGCTTGCGCTTAGATTCAAAAGATCTAATCATGTAGTCGACAAAAAAAAATGAAAAGAAAAAGTATGTATATAAATAATAATAAAAATAGGAGCATCCAAGTCGGACTTTATACTAATATTTTGGGAAACACCGCTCACCTCAGTCAATATATGCATCATTCATTACTTTCATTTCCATTTACTAATCCTTGTGTTTGAATTTGATTGATTCCGAGCAATGTGATGTTGACAAATTTTTATCCAGTTTTGGATGTTCAATAACTATTTGAGTAGAGTTTTGCATTCTTATATGAATTTTAATACGTTGAGTGCAAACTCGTGTACATTAATTGGATTCATACAGAGTAATGATTTTTATAGCTGAAGAATTTAATGTGCCAACTAAATAGCTTGTTTAGTTTCTATCCTCAATCGTTCACAAGTAGCTAGAATTTGGAGTGAAGGTTTTGTGGGTATACCTCTTGTAAACCCTCACGAGACAAAACTCGTCCGCTAAGGCCACTTAGGGGTTTAAAGGCTTATTACATATGCTAAATGTAGTCGTGATTCTTGCGAAAGTGAGTTAGGACTTTATTTTATTTTTAGATTAGTTTTGCTCGAGGACTAGCAAAATATAGGTTTGGGAGTATTTGATAAGGGCATAATTTATACATATATACCTTTTAATTTGTATTTTCTAGTACTTCAACTTGTACTAATAATGTATTTTTAGTGTTTTTATAGGTAGCATACATAAAACCCGAAGTTACAAATATACACGGCTAAACAGACTAAATTGCTAATAGAATTCACGTGCTTATCTCTTTGGATTGTATATATGTCCAATTATGTTTAGCTGCGAGATTACCATTGGGGTCGGACTGTTGGCTAAAGAGAAGAAAGTAGGTGATTGTTTCTGTTGGTCCGGTGAACGAGCCAAGAGAGTGCCACTGACAAAATGTGAGAGATAAAAAGGTGGACTTGCTCTTTTGAGATAGCTGACGTGAGTCAGAGGTACAAAAAGTGAGCTGGTGGGACTTGAGATTGAAAAGAGAAGTTGGTGGGTCAGGTTAATCAATTAACATGAGATGGTTAAAAGAAGTCAAAAGAGATAGGTGAGGTGACACCGTGAGATGGGAAGGTGGTCATGTGAAAGAGAATTGAGGAGTAAAAATAGGTGTTGGTTAGAACGGAGGTGATTGGCATGTGAAATAAAAAGTGAATAAGAGATAGACCGAGTGAGGGTCTGACACGGTGGGATAGTGGTCGGCTATTAGGGAAGACTAGAGAGAGAAAGGTACGTGGGAGAGAAGGGAATGATGAAAGAAAGAAAGTATAAAAGAGAAAGTGATGGAGAGAGAAAAGGAAAATTTTCTTTTAGGCTTTTCTTTTAGGTTTTCTATTATTTTTTGGTTGGCAGGGAGAGAGGGAGAGTGAAGAAAAAGCTGATTTGAGAGATTGATTGAGAGAGGGAAGGGATTGGACGGATTGAAGTGAGGATAGTATGTGGTAGGGTCTTCTAGGTTGACTGTTGGAGGCATAGAGAGAGGAGAAAAACAGAGATGGGAAGAGCGGGTGTAAGATTAGAGAATGGAGAGAGAAGGAGGGTAGAGAAGGCTAGAGAGAGAAAAGGTGAGAGAATATTGATTGATACCTAGGGAGAGAAGGGGGAGAGAAGGCTAGAGAGAGAGAAAGCACGTGAAGAAGAAAGAGAGACAATGGCTAAAAGTGAGTAGACAAGGGATTGAAAGGGAAACGTTGTTCTGATTAGAGCTTCTTCTTGGGTTTCGATGGAGGCAGATTTTTTCTGTACAGAGCTTGAGAAAGTATGACGGCTGGAGATAGGCTATTGTGCAAAAAGGGTTTAATCTTTTACTCTATATTTTACTCTTGTATTCATTTTTATGGGTTTTAAGATCCATCTCCATGTTTTGCGACCAGGGTTTTGGGTAGAAACCAATTTTGATTATGAAAAACTTATAAATAAATGGTATAAATGTTTAGTAATTTATTTCATTGTTATCTTGATTAATTATTGCATAAATAGTAGAATTGATCATATATGCTTTCCGTTTGATATGTCGTGCTTGGATCAGATTCTTTGACGGTGTATGCTCACAAATAGATATTTGATTCTTTGAAACTATATATTGGTTAGATATCTCTATTGATTGTTTACCCTTTTAAATTGATATGCCATGCTTAGTAACATTTGATGGGAATTACTTTTCGATTGATAAGCAACTCTTTAGAAATGTGAACTTGAAAGCGAAGGAAATTACAGTGGTGAAACGATTATTTTGGAGATTAGATGTGAGTTCTATACATCAAATTGGTGAAAACCGAAAACTCTAGTGTCCTCTCTACTTGATCACATTGTATATTTTGGCTAGTTTATTTCATTATTTTCTCATTCATTAGCATTTACGAATATCTAAAAATCCAAAAGATTTAGTTTCTGGTTAGTTTATTAAGAATATTGATTGCAGTATTGTCCCCGCTCCCTGTGGGTTCGACCCGTACTTGTCGTTTTCTACATTGTAGACATCGTACGATTGTGGTTTATTTATATAGGGTTTCCAAATACTATCAGTCACCTACGTCCAGGTCAAGCATACCATTTCCTGGTCGTAGGTGAATTTGACTTTAGTTTTCTTTCTTTCGCCATTTTTTCCATAACTTTCTCATACGATGTCAGATTGGCGTCTTTCTTTTTGCGTTGGATTTGTATTATCGTCCTCTACAAAATGGTGTCTTCCAAATATTCATATCTATTCATCACATTGTATGGATAGGTTGAGGAGTAATTTACTAGCCGTAGGTGAGTCAAGAATTCTTGCTTCAATACTTCATCTTGCCTACGGCTAGGTTTGAACGGTTTCCTAGCTGTAAATATGGTCTTGACAATAATCTAGAGAAATTGTTCTATGGATAGGTTGAGTTGAATTCTTAACCGTAACTCTGATATAAATCTTTATCTCCCCAGTTCTACGACTAGGTCTATGAACATTCATAACCGTAAGCGCTTCTGGAATTTCAATATTCTATTCAACTTGTTCTACGGATAGGTCTTGAAACTTCCCAGATGTAGGTGCTCTGGAATTCACTCCAAAAATATCTTTTCAGCTCTAACTTTTCCATTGTGCCGGAATGAACTCCTTTCTTTTTCTTTGGTTGTTTAGTCTTCAAAACACCTAAACAACTCAAAAACAAAACAAATCAAAAAATAAAAGAATGAAAACTAACAAGAAAACAATTCATTATAGTATCAAACTAGTGCAAATAGTGCAATATCAAATTCCCCCACACTTGCCTTTTGCTAGTCCTCGAGCAAATTAACTACCTAAAAGTAAACTGCAAAAACTCAATTTCGTTGAAGTTATGGTTACACTTAGCATGTGAAACAATCCTTTAAACCCATAGGTGTTCATAGTGGACGAGTTGTGCTCTCGTGAGGGTTTACAAGAGGTATACCCATAAAACCTATACTCCAATTTTAAGTATTCCAATTCCATAAGCATCCAAAGAGCTATGAGGACATAAAGTTTCTGTACACTAATAATAAGAAGTTAGAAGTACAAAAGAGCTTATCTTACGCTTAATTGGTGAGAGTGTAATGTGTTAAACCAATACCATATGAAGGAATATAACCTCATGAGCAACCAATAAGCATTTCTCCTCGACTTCTGCCTCACCATTCAGTCACTCATAAGACGATAGAGATCTAATTTCTCTCTCTTTCACATTCATCACTGAGTTTAAAGTTGAAAAACTCCATATCACTATTGCCACAATGGAAGACATGGAAGTAGCGTGAATTAATCGTGTTTTCTATTATTTTTGATAAATGATGCAAAAATGTATATTTTAAGTGGATCCCTGAGTTTTCCTTTCTATCAAGTTCATTCTTAGCGGTTCCTTTGGAATCTAATACGGAATATCTTTAGAAACTGGTGTAAGAATAAAATTTTAGATCTTAAAAAGAAGAAGAATAATAAAACAATGGAAGGACAACACATATTTTGTTTTGGGGATATAATACAAATTTATCTATACTTAATTTAAATATGTATAAAATAATTATTATGTTTATTTAGGAGAGGACCCGTTAACATATTTATTCTCACACTCTCATAATTTTGAAGCCAATATTTTTATAAACCCAAACAACAATGAACTTGAAGTTAATTTTTTGGTAATATGTTCATCGTACAGTGTTTTAAATTCTTACTAAAATTAAACACAATTCGAGGCCTATAACACCACCATCTACCGTGTTAAAAATTAATCATTAAAAATCAACCTTGAAATTAAAATTGGTTGATGTTGAGGTTTAATATCATAGAATCCATTAGTTTTTGGTATGAAATGTACAACTTTATCAAAAAAACATATCATCAATAAAAATAGCTTCGAATTTATTATCGTTTTGGTTACAACAAAATTACTACCGAAATAATAAGAAGCGTGAGAATCAAACGGAGGTTCCCCAGCTATTTATAGGGCTATTTAACGTTTGGTACCCAAAAAAATATCTAACGCATTGTTTTGGTACCCAACATTTAAAATATTAAGGGTTGATACCTTGACCCGTCAAAAACCGTTAAGTCAGACCTTTGACCGATCTTTATTTTATGTTTCCTAATTTATATTAAAATGTTATTTAATTTTACAAATTTACCCATGAAGAATAACACTTATCTTCTTCCTTCATCTCCTACTCAACCAATCCATTGCAACAAATCAAGAAGAAAAACTTCTAAATCATACATAAACAATATTTGTTTTGTTCATTAGTCGTCCTCCTAATCCTTTTTGTTTTTCAAATCCACCTACATATATCTATTATCTTCTTGCTACAATAATGGAGTTAGGTATAAACATTCAAACAAAAGTTATTTTTCCACTCCAACCAAAACACCCAATTCCTAAGTAATTTCAAATTTATGCTGCCCCCATCATATGCTCTCCACACCAATACCACCACCAAGTTCTTCTACCATAACAACCTGATCTTGATAACCTCCTTCATCTTCTTCAAAATCCCAAAAATAAAAAAAATCCCCAAAATCACCTGAAAATCAAATCAAATACCTAATTAAGGTAATCATGCTGAATCTTATCATTCTGAAAAGGAGTTCCACATCCCTAATTACATAGTTTTATCGGATACCGTAGTTGAGTCTACTTTTTTTGTAATGTATTTTCTTATTAGGTATTGAATGGTTTAAATCCAAAAGATTTGATGATTTTGTGCTTGATTTGGTTACTTTGGGTGGTGGTTTGTCGTTTCATCAATATCTAATGATTTTGAGCCTATTTAGGTTTCGTTGTTATTTGGAGCAACGGGAAGTAGATATAATGATGAAAGTATTGTGAGAATGAAGCCCTAAATTTTTTTGGCTGAGAGATCCCGGAATGAGAAAAGAAGATGAAGAATAAAACCCTTTTGATTTTTAAAGAGATAATAGAATTTGGGGTTTCCCACTCAAGGTTCGGTGGTTCATCATCTTCTCCAATACCTTCATCGAAAACCGAACCTAAAAATTCCAAGGTTAAACCTTTTTTTTAAGTAAGGTGTATGAATGAGTGACAAACTTCTAAGAACAATGTCTTTGCTTCAATGGCGGTGACTAAAAAGGATGGTTTTTATTAGGGATAAATTGGTAACTTCAATTATCTTTTTAATTAAGTTTTGAACAAATAAAATAAAAAACGGTCAAAAGAAAACTTTAGCGGTCAACATCAGATCAAAACACCAACCCTTAATATTTTAAATGTTGGGTACCAAAACAATATGTTGGACATTTGTTGGGTACCAAACATTATTAAATGATACTCGAAACGAGTTCGAGTTGGAATACTACTTGTGACATTAGATTTGGAATAACATTCAAGGTGATGACATGGGACGGAGCCACATGTAGGATGGGTGGGTCCCTGGACCCACTAAATCTTATTTTTTAATTTAATAATTAATTTGTGACAGATATAATGTTAGTAAACTGTTTTATTACACTACCTTCTGTTACAGTATCGTGTGACAATTATAATAGTTCTAATTATTTTGTAATAAATATAAATATTATCAAACACTACAAAAAAAACGGGTTTAAGCGACTGGTCGTTTTAAGTCGCTTAAAGCCCCTTTTAAGTCGCTATAACAATTATAGCGACTAAAAGTGGCGCTCGCTACGTTGGTTGCCCAAAGCCATGTATCTCAAAGCCTTGAGCGACCATGCAATCGTTCTAGTAATAAACCAACTAACCTTAAGCGAGTAAGATTCTCATTGCTTAACATTTAGAGCAACTAACATGGAGCAAGTAAAATGTTGATCGCTTAACATCTAGACTAACCAATATAGCAAGTAAAATATCAATCGCTTCAGATATACCAATCATTCTTAAGCAAGTAAACTACTTAGTTGCTAGAAATATGGAGCAACTCTTTTTGAAAGTGCTTGGTTTTTAAGCGATCAAATAATTTACTCGCTAAAAGTGATTTCCGATTTTAATTGGCTTGAAGTTGGTTGCTCAAGCTTTTGAGGTACAAAATTTTTTACTCTCTAGAAGCAACTTGTGACTTAGGAGCTATTAAACTACCTAGTTGAAAGATACATGGAGCAACTTAACCTTAAGTTGCTTGGCTAAAATTTTAAACGATTAAATGATTTTGCTCGCTACAAGTGATTTCTGATTATGATTTGTCTTAAGTTGATTGCTTAAACTTTTGAGCTATCAAAAATTTTACTCAAATTAATTGCTTAAAATTTTGAGCTTCTAAATTATTTTAGAATTCAGATTTTAATTGGCATATTTAATTTTTTAAACTATTAAATTTTGTGTTCATTAAAAACAAATTATAATTTAGATAATTCTAAAATTTAATTAAAAATTAATATCAAACAAATTATGAACAAAATTAAATTTTATTGTATCACCTAATTCAATTTATAACATTTCTTAAAAAAATTACACTTTTTACATAGAAAGAAAAAAAAAATACTACAAGTATATTATCGAGTACTGTCCCAAATGCCGTTACCACAGTTGGGGCCGAAGGGATCCAGAACAACAACGAGTGCAACATCTCAAATTCACCAACTTCCGACAATATATCATCTGTTGTATCCTCAACCATCTCTCCATCTGCAACCAAAAGGGATTTATCATACAACTTTACTTGTCAAAATCCCGAAAAACAAAAAATGTAACCTGCAAGTTGTACATTGGTATTATACCTGGTTCCCCGTTCACATAGGTATTATACCTGCATCCCTAGCAAATATTACCCCATGAAATGTATCCATTAGCCTGTATCTCTCTATTAAAATAGATTCCACCCCTTGAGTAAATTAGATTCCTATATTTAAAGAAAATTTAGCTAATGATTAAGTTTCAGTTTAATAGACCTTGAGTTAAGTAGGTGATGAGATACTGTAAGATGTACTTTGTTAAGGCTCCTCTACGCATTGTTGAGGACTCTCTAGGGCTTTCTAATGTTGACCACCACAACATTAAACTATGCAACACAAAACTTTAATACACTAGTTAGGCTACTATTTCATGCCAAATGAAATGCGAACCGCAAGAATTTACTTCACAACAAGATGAAATCAAATTAAAAGCAAAATTAGGGATTAAAATAAATAAAAACCAAGAAATACTAGGGAACCCAATTTCGCTAAACTCCTTGACAGGCTTGGGAACATCTTTTCCTTCAACTGTGATTTGTCTCTTAATCCTATACTCTTCAACTTCATCCTCAGTCATTGATGCTACAGAAGGTGATTCAACATTAAAATTTCTCTCTCCAAATGCCAAGTGGAAGTTGAAGTTGACCTTTAAGAAAAGGTTAAAAAGGCATAACCAGGTTGTCAGTGATAGCTAGTCAATTTGATACTATGCCAGCTCTGAACAGATTCGTCCGCTAATATCGTACTCCCATAACCCAGATAAAACCTGTCTTTCAAGCTTTCTCTTTCTCCCGTTGATCCAATTGTTATGAAGAACTATGCAACCCCTCTTTTTACAGGCTGATATTTACGTTTGCTTCCTCCCACAACTCTTGATAAGCTCCATTCGGGAAGAGATCTCTATCCAGGAACTGAACTGTGAGATTCATTTCAGGTTCATGGCATCTGTCATCACCCAGGCGATTTTTCCCACCTTCTCCACATAAAACATCATAGAAGCTTGGCTGCTCTGGTAGTGCAGATGTTGATGCATGATTGACCACTCTCTCTAAGGCAGCAATTGTCTCAGCATCAGAGCGTGCAAAGTAGAAACCAGAGTTTAAGCGTCTAGGCATATTAATGGGGACTGTAATGCATATGGCACAATATCAGTAGAGAATCAAATTTAACATGCAACCTTAAAATGAAATGTTAATAGGATTATTATTGCTATTTAAGCTAGAAAAGCATGGTTTAGTAAGAACAAACACCTGCCAAGTTGAATTCATCTGACTGTGCTACTAAAACAGCAGGTCCATATGAGCGCAAATATGGCAATGGATTCTCAAACCAATAGACATCAACATCACTCAATAGTACACTATATCCCATCTTGAGTACCTTCAATACCAATCTGGACTTCACTTTGGTTACATTTTGAAAGCACTTTGTACCAAAGTGACACTTGTTGAAGCTAATATCAGTTGGAGCATGTGGGTCTTCAAAAACAGGCAAGCCCTTTCAAAAGAAATACGTAATTAGATCAACGGCATTATTATTTAAAAATGAGAGAGCATAAAATGGAGAAATTTGATGCGCATCACCAATAGAAGCTGTTATGATAGTGAAGTCGATCGATATACCTGCGATATGGAGAACTGATAGATTTCACGATCAAGAGCACATACCAAACAATTTGTAATCTTAAGACGCCTCAAACGGCAAACCCAACTTAGGAGCATGTCTCGGTAACTGCTTCCAGCAATTGCAAAAATAATTGTCTTATCTTTGTCTGCAGTAATTGGGAGGAGTGACTCTAAGGAGAAAGGCGGCAATAATGGTTTTGACAACTTAAATTGCTCTTTAAAAGAACAGTCCATGTTTCTGTCCAGTGATCTGCTAACTTCAACACAGTCCATACGCTTTTTATCCCATCTGGATCGCATGATTCTTCCCTTCAATGAATTCAAAGAACTCCGATCCCTATAAGGAAAAGCTACGTTTTCTTCTGTGTCAAAGAAAAGATAATCTAAATCAAACTTTTTTGGTGAACTCATTTCTACTTTCTCTTTTACTTGATGATGAATAACGACTATTCCCTTCATATCCACTACCACTACCACCAGCACAAAGCCCCGAATCACTGAAAACCCCCCAAAATAGAAAACTATTAGATATAATTACTAAAATTAAAAAGAACCCAAAATTTGAAAAGGAACAAAGGGTTCTGAGGATGAGGAATTTTGTTACCTTTTACGGTCTCGGTATGAAGATGGGTCAGTTGACCTACTATCGTAACGACTCATCCCTTTCTCCTTCTTCTTCTTTGTTTGTGTTTTTTGTTAGAGCTGTGAGCAAGTGAGAAGAAGAAGAGAAGATTTTTACAGTAAAGAGGAAATTTTGGTAAAAATGGAGGGAGGTTTTAGTAAAACGCAGGGTTTTGTTGATTCTTCTTGATTTTGTGCAGAGAAGAAAGCTACAAGTAATTATATTGTGTACCGAACACTGATTCTACAAATTAAGACAGAGTAATAATAGAATACATTATTAACTGCTTACTCATTTAGAGGAGAAAAGAAGAAACTTATTCAGAAATGAGAAGCGAGATTCAGTGAGTGAGGCAGAGAGATCAGGAAGGAGGCGTTGGAAATGAGAAGCGATGAAATAACTTAGGGTTTGGGTGTTTATATATAAGGGTATTAAACGTAAATAATAGGAACTTCGTGGTCAATGAGTAAAATAAATAGGGTTAGATTCATCTGACGGTTCAAGATTAAAATTTTACGTTGATCGAATGGTCCTAAGTTTTTCATCTTCTACTCATACGGATCGTCAATCTGACGGTTCAAAATTCACATCTTATGCTCATACGGATCACGAATCTGACGGACCAAATTTAACATCTTTTTTATATAAGGGCCACAACCAGAACGCCCAATAAAACGTACGTCTCTCAATATATACAGTTCCAAGTTTTCAACGACCAAAAGAACATGAAAGGTTATTATTAACTTCATAAAAATAACCATCATATAGGAGCGAACATAGACTTATGTCAATCTCACATATAAATTATTAAGTAAACACAAATTAAGAAAAAAATTGTGCATTCAACTAAAATTGAGTTCAAACTCACTAATTAATCTTCGATCTATTTTGAATTTAGTAAATTTGTTCTTATTAAAAAGGACATTATCATCAAACCTACATACGACAAATCCAAAAAATATTTATGGAAATGAATTATGTAAGTATATCCAATTAGATTGAATGATCTTTAGAGTCAGATTGATTTGTACATACAAGAATAAACTCATGTGAATTTCCAAGGATGTCGAATTAGGTCGAATTTATGGATGACATTAGATTACTCCATTTATCCCAAATTCAATCGATTTCTCCAGTTTATCGGGAAAATGAGAGATATAAATAGGGTTAGGGTACCGGTGAAGATTCCGACTTAGGGTAAGAGGTTATTATCTGAAGATAATATGACAAACATCGGGTAAGAGGTTTATCTAATTATCCATCATTATAAAAGATTATATATCGATCCTAGTCAATTTTATCGGTTACCTATTAATCTTATCAAATACCGCTCGACCTCACTATATTTATCATAAATTTCATGTGTTTATATGGTTACATATCAATTCATCAATCTTATCTAATATCGGTTGACCTTGATCAATTTCTCTCAATTTCAAATTATTTTTGATTTATTATCTAAAAAATTCAATTTAATTAAATCTAAATTTATTTAATTTCATCAAAATTACTAGATCATACTCAATATCATTAGATTGTAGTTAGTACGAATAATTATTGATGGTTTGCACAACAAATTCAATCTCAATCAAACTTACTCATTTTGTTATCGATCTAACAAATCTAACGATATGAAACTATGATTTGATCAATCTCACTAAAATTCACTCAATTTTTTATCGAACTGACTTGACTACACTCTATTTTGATCGATCTTACTTAAATTATATCAAATTTTCATCAATTTTTAATAAATTTCACTTCGATTTATTGAATTTTATTCAATCTCAATCAAACTTATTCATTTTTTTATCGATCTAACAAATATAACGATATGAAACTATGATTTCATCAACCTCACTAAAATTTACTCAAATTTTTATCGAACCGACTTGACTACACTCAACTTTGATCGATCTTACTCAAATTATATCAATTTTTCATCAATTTCACTTTGATTTATTGAATTTTATTCAATCTCAATCAAAC